>MU215778.1:43406-58987 GCA_018584345.1 Thuja plicata
TTTGTGCAAGTGATATTCCAAACCTAAGAGGAACCGGCCTAGAATCCGGAGATTCGTTCTCAACTCCCATCAACAAGAACGTTTCCATGTTTCAACAGGATAGCTAGATACCACATCAAGCTAATGGCGCAATCCTGATTGACAACAGTAACTTAGATTAAGAGAAAGAACCATCTAATTAACTGGAACAGAAAATAATTGACATAAAACACTTTCAATTGTCTCTGCAACATCAAGTATCCCACACCAAAAATTTTCCAACCTTTCATTAATCTTTCAGTTTCATACATATAGAGCCAGGGGATGACCGTTACAAAGGAAGTTTAATCGGTTCATCACCCTCTAAATGACAGATGGAAAGAAACCGCTTCTGTCGCTAACTAATTGCAAGGGAAAAGAAACGGAAAAGAAAAGGGGAAAATAAATCATTTGACCTCCTTTCCTCTTTCCATCTTTGTCCCATAAGCTTTGGCAGCAACCACTATTGGAACTAACTCTTCATGTCTGGGCACGTAGACATTGGTATATCTTAAGAGCCTTTGGGTGTGATCTCTAACCACCTTTTTGGTCGCGTTTAACTGCTTCGGCAGCTCTTCCATGGCCACGTGTATGTGCCCGCTCAGCTTTTGCAATTCTGTAGCTTGGTTCGTGCCACTTGCAGATGCATCGATCAAACTGTCTAAATACTTAGAGAAATTCTCTTTCATTGCATTGACATCAATTAACACCTTCTCCTGGCCGCTATTTCGGGAGTCTGTAGGGAGTTCTTTTATTGGCTCAAATCCCCTGTTCTGGATTTCACTTATTTTGTTCCCTGTTTCACTAAGTCCTTTTTCTGCTGATAGTATCATTTTGGACCTAAATACCATACTTTTAAGCCATTCAGCTATAGGCTCACTTCCTGTTAATAGAATTTTTGCCTCTATGGCTTCTTTCCCTTTCATTTGTACGATCATCTTCAAGAGTGCACCGCATTCGTCACTCTTCGCTCTTTCTCCTGCCAAAACATTACTGTTTGTCAGAATGTTTTCTGTTTCTTTCTCCAACCTTAGAATATTGCTCCCAATCTGTTCTATAACAGTAATCCCATCTTCTCTGACCTTTTCAATCCATTCTTTACCTATCTGGTTGAAGTGCCTGTCTTCCCGGAGTTGGGAAATAAGAGCCTGTACTTCGGCGGTCGTGGGGTTCTTTGTCACCATCACTCCAGAGATGGTTGCTAGAGGAGACACCAATTGTCGGATGAATTGATTCAATTCTTCAATATCTGCCTTCATTCTTACTTTGGAAGACTTCATGCTCTCTAATTGTTCTTCAATGACTTCGTTGGTTGACTTCCACAGACCGACCTTGGTATCATGCCTTGCTTCACCGAGGTCTATTGAATGCAGTGTAAAATCGTCAATAGCCATATACTCCAATCTACCCTCTTTGTTGGGCTTCACTATCTCCATGTTCAAGTGACCTATGGCTGGATCATGGCCTAATATTGACAACGACTTCTGCTTCTTGGCTTGGGCCAGTGCTGATTCAGACTGTACTGCAAGGGAAATAGTATCCTTTGCTGGAGTACTCTCATCTTTCCTTCGTTTCTTCCTCTCCAGGGTGTCTTCCAGCCACGACTTAGTGCTTATTACCTGGGATGCAGCCGCCAGTGAATCGATGCTGAACATCTTCCTTTTAACTGGGGTGGCTGCTACTGTAGGTGTGGCAAAAGGATTTTTTTGGGACTTGAGGGACCAGCTTCGGAGAGGCTTGGCTTGTCTCGGAAATCTTCTTAGCTGCTCCATCTAATTTTGAAGACTCACTACTACTACTCTCTCCATCTCCCAAATCCACAATTTGCACTGGAGAACTATCCACGGGTAGCAATGTTACACTCACAGGAGTGCTAGGACTAGGATGAGGCAAAGGCACTGGGGTAACCTGAGAAGATGAAACCGGAGTGGTGCTAGGAGTAGCTGCACTATCTTTTGGTTCTTCTGCTTTCTTCTCTTCCATTTGGGTCCCAATCACTGGTCGGGAGCCGTCATGACAAGTCTTATCCAATGGAATACTCTTGTCTGGCGGTTGGTCACCTCCTCCCGCAGGCTGAGAGGGTCCTTGGGAAATTGCTGGCATTACACTTGTAGTGGTCCCTTGAGTAGAGGAGGAAGCAACCACTGATGGAGACGCTTGAGTATATGTATTTCTTGTTCGTTTCATTTTAGCCGTCCATTCAACCCATTTTCCCGTTCTCTTGATAATTTTTGCCTTCATTGTCTCTAAGTCCTCCGCGACTTCTCCACTAGGCTCAGAACTGATGGAGGTGTTTCTAATTTTGGTTAGATAAGTATTTCTATACATATTCTTGCCATCATCTTCAATTCCTTCAACATCCAGGTTAATACCATATGTCTTCACCTACTCAACTGTGAACCTGGCAAAAGCACGGTCACGGCTTTCAAATTCATCTTTGCAGTCAGCAAAATAATCTTCAAAGTTGGTGATGTGTCTGACTGTGCTTCCAATCTGCAATACATCTCTTGCATAGCCTTTGGGGTCAAACATAGGCCTTATCACCCCATATGCTTCCAGGTGATATCTGGTTTCAAACATTTTCAGCATGTTCTTGGCATCCGAACGGGATTCGCAACTGAAATCCCCGACCTTAATAGGGAATTCATACCCTTTCTTTCTCAAGCTTGCACTCAACAGGTTCATGTGCACTGCTTGTCTCACCATTTCAATCAGCACGATCATATCACTTGGGTATCTTGGCAGCTTCAAGGGGAATCCATCAAAGGCTGCAAGACGTAGATAAGAAAATGATGAGAAATGAATGAAGAAATTCCCAAACTGGCTAATGGCCTCCATCGCTTCTGGGCTGAATCTCCGTTCGGGGCATCCCTGTAATTCCCTGCAATTTCTCATAGTGAAAGCGTCATTCACTTGGACATAATCTCCATAGCTGTTATGTAATTGCAAACATGGGTAAAATTCGTAGCATTTAACATTATCTAGGAAATCTTCCAATCTCGGAAGACCCGGCCATATTTGTAGTGATGCCAACATATAGACGAGGAAAGAAGACATATAAAATGTATTGTAGAACTTTGTGGCACGGAGGGCATTGGACAGATTTTCACTTACCTCCTGAGCCCAATCAACATATTGTGTACCTGAGCATATTACTTGTACTATGAAGAAGTAATGCTCAATGAAATTTAGGGCTTCGACTTCACCTTTCATTCTGTGAATGAGCACCAGAATATCAATAATTTTGGGCTTGAGGTCCGATCCAAATAGAATCTTTAGCACCTCGCGGCTTCTGAAACCATGAGTGCATAATTTCTCTCCTCCACACCATTTTCTTCACAGAAAACTCAGAAGCAGCGTGCGATACTGTTAAGTTGGAGAATTCATCCCGCTCATGCACATGGAAGCAATTCACCACTATCTGACAATCAATAGATAGAAGCACTATGTCATTTGGCAGTATAATCTGTCTGGTGTCCGGGTTGTAATGGTTGATACATTCGTATATCAATTCCGGAGCTTGGACGGCCACTGAAAACCTTGCCGCTTCAATCAAGCCACTTTCTCTAAGCTTCTCTATTATGGGATGAATTGGATCCGCTTTCAGTCTTTTCTGGAGATCATGTATGTTGTAAAAGTGCAAAGAAGTATCTGTGAGATTCTGCAGAGTGGTTTTAATGTCGTTCAATCCGTCAAAATCGGAGAACCTAGTGGCCATTTTTCTATACAATAATAAGGGCCTTCGAAAACACAAGATACAGAGCTCACAGTTAAGCTACTACAAATGTAAATGGGTTGTGCGGAAAAATTGAATGGCAACAAAGAAGAAACAGTGATTTGAAATACTGTTCACATTTCTGGCTTTATAGAAATCTAAATGTCACTGTCGATTTTCAGCATTCACGCCACACGAATGAATTTATGAATAAACCCGTTAACACCATAAATGAGAAGCCCTAACGGATACCTTGAAGTCTTTCCACTATTCTCGTTGCCCTAACGGAAACATTTTCATTAACTTCACTTACTTTTCTGTTTTCCCTGAGCTTGCGGAAAATCAAAAACGGGGTGCGTTTCTTTGCTTGCGGAAAATCCCTCTACGGGGGAGAATTCCGCTTAAAAGGATTCTGCTTAACATAAGACTACATTTCTTTCATTTGCGGAAAATCCCTCTATGTGTGACAACTCCGCCGCGGAGAAAGCAATTTTCAATTCTCCGTAAATACTTTATTTTAATCTCTGAGTCAACGTTTAAACATTTCTCTCTTACCTGGAAAATTGAAAAAGTTCTTCGAAAACCCGTTGTGGGGTCCACCAGAGCACTCCTTCTTCTTTTCCGCCTTTGCAGAAAATTACCTCCTTAGGTAGAATTCCGCCACGGAGAAGCTGAATTCCAATTCTCCACTTTGAGTCTTTCTTGAATCCAAATTTCCTTTTAACTGTTCTCCGGATCCATTTCTATGCTATAGGTAACAATTTCACTGTCCAAGACTGTTTCTTTTCATAATAAACTTGTAAGCAAACTAACATCTGTACTTCGCGGAAAATCAACTTCGCAGGTAGAAACCCGCAGTGGAGAAGATGATTTCCAAAATCCCGCAAGACTTTAATTTGATGTACAAGTTAGTGGAAATGTGCATCAACTTTGGAATTTGCACCATCACTATGCTACATCTTCACCCTTGGCCATCCTACCCCCCTATCCAGGAACTTGGACATATCATAGAATTGTTTTAGCTTTTTCCAATATGATTCTCTTAACACCTACACTGCAATAAACACAATAACAAATTCATTGACATAAGCAATTGGATTAGTAACAAAATTCCTCTTGAAATCTACAATTTGATTCTCAATTCCTTTTGGTAACCGTTGCCATTCCTTATCATCAATCTTATAATGCATCTAATCACTGCCATTTTCTGCAATTGGTTCATCAACAACATTGATTTTATCAACCTCATCCATTTCAATACTATCAACAATATCAACTGTATCAACAATGTTGACCTTCATGCACCCTTCAAATTTTTCTACTTGATCATTAGATTCAATAAACTGAAAAGAAAAGGAAACTCATCCACAACCATATCTATCTTGTCATTTTGAATCTATTCAGTGCTTGCTAATTTCAAAATCATCATAGGTGTAGTTATCTCTTCATTTTACTCGGTGAAAGAAAAAAACTGTAGTTTTACAACAAATAAATAAATTAATCCATTTAGAGAATATACGATCCATAATCGAAATATTACACATGTCATATGAATCCCAAACACCCAATATTTTAAATTTCATCATAGTTTCAAACTTTAAACTGTATATCAGCAACATAAGTTTATAAATATTGACAAAATGCCATATAGTGATATGTCCAAATGTGAAAAACAATAAGCTAAAGACTACATCTTCCTTTTACCTCTATAAAATAACTCAAATTTTAGACCTTGAACTAGTTGGTGTTGAGGTATTTAAATGAGGAGTTAATTCTTCATCATCATCAAAGTCCTCGTCTTTGTTATCTTCCATTTCATTGGAGTCATCGTAAAACTTTGTTTTGAGAAAGAAAAAAGAACAAATGACTTAAAAAGGGGAAAACATATCAAATTATAAGTGGTTGTGTGTGTCCAAGCAGCAACAAGTGTCCATCACAAGGACTTGGGAGTCCTGATGTTGGACTTGCACGATTCCATGCCTCAAACTCATGAGTTTAGAGGGAATGACTCGCCTAGACTCGACTCACTCACAACCACACTATGCTGATTTTTTGAACTATGCTCACAACCACACACAACCTTTTTCAAGCGTCTTTTGGCTTTGATACTAATTTGATGCAGAGGCAAGGGGTTCACCAACTGAGTTCTGCAACTTCCAAGGAAATGATTATATAAAACATGCTATTTGGTACTCTTGTAACCTTCTAGGAAAAAACCCAACATGAACTCTTCAACACAATGACTAATCTGACTCTATCAGACCTTACACAAAGTAAACATGACATTTACTGATGACTAGTAACTAATTAAATGTTTGATAATGTTAATTTGAAGATGATGCAAGACATTAAATCAATTAATGGCTTATATTTTCATTGATGTCAACTTAATATCATCTGTACGGTCATGTACATAATGCAGAAGACTTTAGAGAATCAATGGAACAAATATTATGCTTTCAATAATGCATAAAATTCAAGTATTCACTAAGTGACAGACAACACCGACGGAGTGCACACCATCGGTAAAAGTCACAGTGATGCCCGACGAACAAAAGACAATGTTTCCCGACAAAGCAAAATCTAATGATGCCCGATGAATGGAGATCCCAAAGCTAACTGGAGTTACACCGACATAACTGGTAGCTGTCACCGACGATGAACTGCAGAGTTCACCGACAGAACAGAGAGTTAAGAAAATGACAAAATATTTAGCTGGCAGAGCTTAAGGATAGACTTAACTGGTTGTTTTATTCGCCCAGAGTTAAGTAATTGATTTAAAGAAAATTTGTACAGTTGGCAAGAAGATAACTATGAGATAAATCAGGATTTAAAGTCATAAATCAGATTGGCTAGATTGATTTTCATGCCAAGAATCAACAATCAAGAATCAAGAATTAAGGAACATCATGTCTATATAAGAGACAAGCATAATTCATTTCCGCAAGTAATCAGATACACGGGGAGTGAATAGAAAATGGATGCTGAAGAAAAACTGATGAAGGATAACTTCATACAGTCCTGATCAATCAAGCGGAAGGAGAGCTAAGGAATTCTATGGACACCAACGAACAGTAAAGCACAACATCATAGAGAAGAAAGGGTGGAGCACAAAGAATTGAATTGATACATTGATCAGAGAGGTATTGCACTTAAATAGATCTAAAAATATGCAATTCAAGTTGCATTAGAAACAGGTCATTGTGTTTCAGTTTAACCATTGAAGCATTAAGTCTCTTAACAGAGCAGGACTTAATTGTCTTCTATAATTGAGGTATATCCTAAATGATTGCCAAAAATATTGTCATGAAGATAGCATTGAGTGCCCGATACCGACACACAGTCTAAGAAGAAGGCTGATGCAGTCAGGTAGCACCAGATATGCCAGATACCTATTGTTTCCATAGAGGTTGATCAATATTGGTAGCATATACATGCCAGATATCAAGTGACATTCTATTATAAAAAATCCTCTAACAAGGTCGCACTTAACAGTGTGTTTGTAACCTTTAACAGGGTTGGCTCCTAACAGGGCTCACTTCAGAAGAGTGAAAATTTGAGGTACCGATCCCAGTGGTTTTTCCCTTAACAGGGTTTCCACATTAAAATCCATGTGTTATGTGTGTATGGTTTATTACTTCATTGTTTTAAATTTCACATATGCATTTATGGATTGAACTGTATACTCTACATATTTACTGAGTATCAGTAAATAGTTTTACTGCTAATTGGTTATCAAGAAGAATAAGGACAGACAAGGTAAATCGATAGACAGTTGAATATTATAAGTATTTCATGGCATGCATCTTGTAGGGACTTAATAATTTGAGATTTATTTGATTGGTGGTTAGTGATTAAAGGATAAATTTTAGGCCATTGATTGACCCCCCCTCTCAGTTATTACTAACAATTTACAACCATATAACTCTCTCTCTCTCTCTCTAACACTTCAATAATTAATCTTCCCATATAGAATGTACTATACCTTTTGTAGTCCTGCAATGAAAATTTACTGACTGTAACCTTTATATAATTTTCAACCTTCAAATCAAAAACACACAGTTGAACACCTTTAATTGAGCTTGTTAACAAATCATAAGATAGGACAACATTGTTTTGTAACAACACACTAAAGAAATGACTATCCTCTGCCTTTTAGGCCTAATTGGGTACTTTGGACTATCCAAAGTTGACACCTTTGCCATAGTATCCTAACTAATGACCTTCGATAACTCTTATAACCATTCACCATTAGGAACTCATGTGTGCTCTATACTCAGTCCTACCTAGATTGTCATAACCTACCATTGTGTGCTAAAATGTTGACACATTTCTATGAATCATTCCATCCAAGGTTGCTCAAGAATGAGGCCTCAAATATCGACTCATAGCTCTCTAGTCATGGAGTGCAAAGGTTTGTAATGGAGGCCCTCAGATTGACCTAGTTGTGCCCATGCAAATACACCATGAAATGAGAGATTCAATGCGTGAAAATGAGATCTACTATATATGATTGCAATGCATGAAAGGAAATTAATCTAAATGTTAACAATGCATGATTGATCTATCAAAGGAAATATGAAAACTAATCTAATATGAATCTAATCTACATGAATAGGCATGGATGCAAGAAGAAAAATACAAGAAGAGAAAAGTTGCAATATCCAAGTTTGAGTGCTCAAATCCTCCTCCAAAATTGCTCTCCAAACATGCAGTATAACAATACTATGAAAAAGATATGAATGAGAATGAGAGGTCTCCTTTTAAAGGAAAGTGAACGGTTGAGATTAAGAGGAAAAAATCAAAGGCTATGATTACGAGGCAAAAATCCCACCACTTAGGAGGATGTGAAGAAAAAGGATTTTTATTTAATTTATTTCCTTTTTCATCAAATAAAGTGCTTTAAGTGGGGATTTTTATTTATTTAATTAAAAGAGGGGTTTTCTTTATAAATAAATAAATTAGAAGAATTTTATTTAATTAAATGGGAGGATTTTAATTTAATTAAATAAAATGAATTTTGTTTAATTAAAATGGAGAAATTTAATTTAATTAAATAAGATGAATTTTATTTATTTAAAAGGGAGATTAAATATTTTAATTAAATAAAAATGATCAAACCTTAGGAAATATTGAAATAATTGAATTAATTACGATCTGATCAAGGAAATTGATTTGAATTAAAATGTTGCAAAGCATTGATTTAGAAATTTGATAAAATGATAAAATAATAAATGGGGCCCATAGTCCAGGCGACCATTTTAGGGTGCATACATTTTCCCCTCTTTGACTAATGTGTGATCATTCTGTGAACACATGTAGTAAAAGAATGCAATTGAAGTGTGAGATCGATTTGGGATCACAAAACAACACAGACATCAACACCGTTGTTTGTAAGCAATTGACATCAGAACAAAGATAAGCATATTGAAAAATAAGACAAGGTCAACACCGTTGTTTGTAAGTAATTGACATGTCCGAGATAAGAATCTCAAGCAAGATTGATATGATTGATAAAGTTGAATCAAGGATTGAAGTTTGATAGGTACTACCCCCTCATGATCGAAATCGAAATGAGATAGAGGAGAAACAACAAATTGATAAATTTGATCAAATCAAACTAAAGATAAGGTTCTTGATGTAAGATAAAAGATATAAGGATCAAAGAACCAAAGCACAAAAGATTATGCCCCAAGGTTGAATTAAAAGAAAAGAAGTGGGGTGAAAGTGAACGAAATATAGAAGTTTGGAAGAGGTGGAAAGAAATGGAGAGAAGAAAGAGAATTTGCCTTAAGAAAGAGAATGACCCAAAATTAATCAACTAGTTAAGGTAGAAAATTTTGATTGAGATCACGAAAGAAGATAAAGAAATGAAGATCATAATGTGATCACAGTTGATTAAAAGTCCACAAGAAAGATGAAGGAAAATCCTCTCAAACTCATAATGTAGTCTAAAAATGCAAATTAATATGAAGTCCAACAATGCAAGCTACATGAAAATGCAAAGGTGTACTTGCAATAGAGCAATTGTAACATAGGACTTTGTGTTCATCATTCATAAGAGAATGTTAAGGAACTTATTTTCATCATTGGGCCATTATTAACTGAAATCAGAAAATCACACAATCATCACTAGTTACAAGTTCAACTATCAAGATATGAATGTGATTTATATCGAATTGGAATGTGGAAAGACTCTAACATAAGAATCAAAGACATAAAGGTCAAGATGACTATGATGTTAGCTTACCCAATTTAATGTAGCAAAACCACGCTCGCATCAAGGCATAGAGGCCAGGATGACCAGAAGAATGGTTGTGCAAAAATAGTTAAGCATAAAGCAGGAAGAAAATAAAAACATGTTCCATGCCCCAAGTCCTCTAGTTATGCATCCCAGAGAAACTTATTACACAATGACACTCAACGAAAATCAATAACAGTCAGCACACAAAGAAAAGATTATGACATAGCTCAAGCATTAAGTGTTGTGTTTAAAAATTTAAGTGTGTTAACTGATACTAAGTTCTGAGGATAAGGATCAAATTCTCACAAGCAAGAAAGACCACATGACAAAATGGGGTAAAACCAAACCAATAAGTGTTGAAAAACACTCGATGTCAAGGGTCGCATTGAAAAATACAGTTGAGGTGGTGTTGAAAAACACCATTTGTGAGGTGTCCTAAAGACTAACGCAGCCAAAAGACCAAAGCTAACACAATTATGCCCCCAAGACAAAGACAAAGACTAATTCCAAACCAAGGCAACAAGGACAAGGCATGATGGCGAAAAGCTAAGTGTCAAGGACACGCGCTAAGAAATAAGGGTGCAAAGGCCTCAAGTAGTGCCCATTTCCAAGTTTTCACCACTTGGATTTTATTACAATTTTTTTCATTTTTTATTTTTTATTTATTTTTTCTTCTTTTTTTCAGGACTTTTTATAATTTTTTTGAATTTTTTCTACCAAGGTGCCTGTTTCCAGGTTTTCACCAAGGTACTTTTTCTATTTTTTCTATTTTTTTTTATTTTTTTATTTTTTTGTATTTTTGGAATAGATAATTTTTTTTTTTAAGATACATCAAAGCGCCTATTGCTAGGTTTTCACTAAGATGATCATTTTTTCAAGACATTTTTTGATTTTTAGAATTTTTGATAATATATCATTTTTTGGGATTTTTTCAAGATCAATAATATGTACAAAAGGATGCCCCTAGACAGAATGGGCATCATGGATAGAACTTCTTCAGGTGCAAGACATTGATAGGATCAGGGAGCTGTTCTCCCTCTTCTGTAGATAGTAAATAAGCACCTGAACCAAAATCTGCTGTAATAATATAAGGTCCAAGCCAATTATGTTCAAATTTGCCCTTTTGATCTCTATGTTGTTGATTCTTAGGATTTTCACGTAGGACAAGATCTCCCACTTGGAATTCTCTAGAGCAAACTTTTTTGTTGAAGGCTTTGGACATGCGCTTTTGATAGACCCTCATATGGTCAAATGATGCTTGAGGTTTCTCATCTAGAAGTTCTAACTCTTGAAGTCTCATGGCGCGGTAGTCTTTATCTGTAACTAGACCATGGAGAGAAACTATAAGTGAAGTAATCTCAACCTCCAAAGGTAACACTGCTTCAACGCCATATGCAAGGGAAAAAGGAGTAGCCCCAGTAGGAGTACGAATACTCGTTCTATAGGCCCACAAGGCCAGATTTATCTGTAAGTGCCAATATCTACCATTCTTATAGACTATTCTATGCAAGATTTTAAGAATGGTCTTGTTTGATGCCTCTGCTTGACCAATGTTGTTTAATCTTGAATTTCTTGCAGACTTGTTTAAGGTCCTTATTTTTGAACTGGCCTCTGTTGTCAGTGATAATCTCAGAAGGCACTCCATATCGACAGATGATATGGTTCAGGATGAATAGAGAGACTGTCTTGCCTGAGGCAACAGAAAGTGGGACAACTTCTACCCATTTAGTGAAGTAATTAGTAGCAGTGATGATAAACTTGTGTCCACTTGATGAGTTGGGATGAATCTTCCCAACAAGATCAAAGGCCCAACACTGAAATGGCCAATGAGATATAGAGGGAATGAGCTCCCTGCCTGGAGCATGTATTAGGTTACCATGTTTTTGACACTTTTCACATGACTTTGCAAAAGCTACTGCATCAGTCTGCATCGTGGGCCAATAGTACCCTACCCCAAGCAACCTTCAGGCCATGGAAAGACCATTGGAGTATCCCCCACAGATGCCCTCGTGGGTGTCAACTAACGCTTGGTTAGATTCTTCCTTTTCTAAGCATCTAAGAAGTGTTCCATCTAGACCCCTCCTATACAAATCACCAGAGATAAGGGAATGGCAAGAGGCATTTTGAGTAAGGTTTATGCGTTCAGATCAGTTAAAGGTTTTAGGTATAATGCCATCATGAAGATACGAGTAAATGGCACCATAACGGGATGACTCGCGACCAACAAGGGTACAAATGACATGGATTTCTTGGGAGTCAAAGATAGGGTGATGTAGCTCTTCCAACAGGAATTCAAATCTTGATTCATGTTGTTCTAACTGAAGGAGTGAAGTAAGTGTAGCCATAGCATCAACTGCTTTGTTTTCTGCTCTAGAGATTTGCTGAAATGTGACAAATGTGAAGTAACGTTTCAAGGAATCAACCATTTTCTTGTAAGGTACCATTTTCTCATGTTTTGTTTGATATTCATCATTAACTTGATTGATTATCAGCTGTGAATCCCTATAGATGTGTAATTTTGTGATTCTCCATTCTATGGCCATCTTAAGTCCATTTGTTAAAGCTTCATACTCAACAATGTTGTTTGTACATGGGAACAATAAGCTGTAAGACTTAGGAATTGTATACCCATGAGGAGAAACAAACAAAACACCAGCTCTTGAACCCTTTTTCATAAAAGATCCATCAAAGAACATCTTCCATGTTCTTTCAATCATATACACGAGGTGCTCATCTGGGAAGTCAACTTGAATAGGTGCATTATCTTGTAATGGGAAATCAACCAATAGGTTTGCTATGGCTTTCCCTTTGATTGCCTTACACCTAATGTACTCTATGTCAAACTCTAAAAGTATCATCATCCATTTAGCAAGTCTACCTATGACGACAACCTTACTTAGCAAGTATTTGAGTGGATCTATTTTTGCTATGAGGTGTATAGTGTGCGCAAGCATGTAATGTCACAAATTTTGGGAAGAAAACACAACAGCAAGGAAATCTTTCTCAATTCTACTGTAATTAACCTCATATGAAACAAGAGTACGGCTAATGTAGTATATTGCTCTTTCTTTCCCATTTTCATCAAGTTGAACTAGTAATGCCCCCAAGAAAGATTTTGTCGCTGAAATGTATAAAATAAGTGGTTTCCCCAGGATAGGAGGCATTAAAATAGGAGGATTTGTCAAGTACTTCTTGATTTGATCTATGCTCTTTTGACAATCCTCATTCCAAAAACATTTGACTCCTTTATGTAAGTTCTTGTTGAAGGGTTGAGCTCTATCTACCAGTTGTGAAATGAATCTCCTTATATATTGAAGACATCCCTGAAGACTCCTCATTTGACTAATGTTTTTAGGAGGCGGCATATCTATAATTGCTTGAACCTTTTCAGGGTCCACCTCTATTCCTTTTGCTGAAATGATAAAACCAAGTAATTTTCCAGAGGTGACTCCAAATGCACACTTTTTAGGATTTAACCTTAGTTGAAATTGTTCCATGTGATCTAGAATGACTTCTAAATCATCTAAGTGGGTATATCTTTGTTTAGACTTGGCCAAGGTGTCATCTACATAATCTTCCATATTTTTATGCATCATGTCATGAAAAATAGTTGTCATAGCTCGCTGATAGGTGGCTCCTGCATTTTTTAATCTAAAAGGCATAATGTTCCAACAATAGGTACCCCATGCACAAGTTAATGTAGTCTTTTCTTGATCTTCAGGAGCTATTTTAATTTGATTATACCCAGAAAAACCATCCATCAAGGAATAAATCTCATAACCCGCAGTCATATCCACTATCATGTCTATATTGGGAAGTGGAAAGTCATCCTTTGGGCATGCTCTATTGAAATCTCTAAAATCTATGCAAAATCGAATGGATTTGTCCTATTTGGAAATTGGTACAATGTTTTATATCCATTCAGCATGGGAAATAACTCTTATAAATTTTGCACCAAGGAGTTTTTCTAATTCTGCTTTGACTAGAAGAGCTATGTGAGGATGCATCTTCCTCAATTTTTGTTTAACTGGTTTGACATTTGGAGCTATGGACAAGTGATGCATAATAAGATTAATGTCCAATCCTGGCATATCTGAATAAGTCCATGCAAAATTGATCTTCTTTTTCTGTAAGAACTTAGTGTAAGCTTCTTTTTCTGTTGGTGACAAGGACTCAGCCAAATGTACTATTTGTGGGGCCTCATCCATACCCAAATTAACTGCTTGTGTTGGTTCAATAAGAATTGAAGATCTATCCTAAAAATAGCTGCGAAGATGATCAAGTACCTCATCCTTAGGAGCCTCAAAGAGGTTTTCACCTTCAGATACGTCATTTATTTTTACTTTTTTTGGTTCTGACACTGCCACACAGTGGTTTTCACCATTAGAACACCTATTCTTTTGATTTTATTTTCTTTTTATCTTGTGACTAAGGCACTTGATATCTAGCTTAGTCATACTAGTAGTTGGTTCACTGGTGGAAGAGACTACATGTTCAATGGCATTTAGATAACAAGCTATCTCATAATCATTTTGGAATGTTAAAAGCGCAGGTTCTTGATAGCGTTGGGACCAATCAATGAGGCCTGGATGAACAAGAGGTAAGTCAACGACTGGTTCAAGGTTATAAATGTGAATGATATTATCATTGGTGACTCAAGAGTCAGAGTCTGTCAAGTATCCATCTAAGCTACCCAAGTCAGGATTCATTCTAACAAGCAAAGAATTGTCCACGAAGGCAACACGTGGGTTCAAATCCTCTAATCCTACACGTGACTCGTTGGCTACCTCAGGTTGAGAAATATAAATGTGAATAACATCAACATCTCTATCAACTGTGGAGGGCTCTGAAGAAAAGTCACATTCATACTCATTAGAACTTGTATCTGAGCTGTAACTAGGATGCTTACACAATGAAGGTTTGGGACATCATGATTTAGAAGGTCCAGTTTCATCAAAAGTAGAAATTTCTCTTTCCATTAAACGAACAAGATTCTTTTGTTGATGTTCTCTCAAAGGATCCTCTATATCTGATTCTTGTTCTAAAGTTGCAACTGATGCACGAATGACTGAAATATCTGAATCTCCCCAAAGGAGAGTAGTGGAAGGGACCCAATCTTCACACATATCTTGTTGATTTGTCAAATTAGGTACATACTCTGGTTCATCATCACTATCCAACTTTTCAAAGAGAGGATTAGTATGCTTGTTGAAATTTTCAAATCCTAGTCCAACTGGCTTCTTAGACTTGCGCCCAAATTTAGCATGATCAAGATGTTCAGACCTAGCATCCAAATTGTGATTAAGAGGGCCATACCCAGGATAGCCCATCTTCTTGACAAAAGTATATCCTCTTCCATAAGTTTTAGGAGAGGGAGAGAAGTTCTCATTATGCATATATTTTTCTTCTCTATAGATTCAGTGTAATGCCCACCCTAGAATCTTCCTATGTTAGACAGACAGGACTATTGCTTTGAAACCTTGGGTTTTATGATGGACTATGATTATTATTTAGTTAGCATTTTATGAGATATTTGAGCATATATAATTGGTTATTGCAGTTATTTGGACATATTAAAGGAGTTATAATTTAATGACGAATGGC
>MU215778.1:61630-72301 GCA_018584345.1 Thuja plicata
TTATGTTCTTTTGAATCTTGGATTTCTTTATCTTTTGAGCCTTAGACTTCTTAGGGCCTTGTGAGTATCTTGGTTCTATCTCCTAGCACAGGGGGTGGAACCTCATCAGTTCCACATGGTTGGGTGGAAAAAATCTTTCGAGGTCCTGTTCGTGGTTCGTGACTTGGATGCATTCAGATTTATGTATCGATGCAGATATTGTATTTTGTATTATGTTTTATTAAAAAGGAAAGACGAAAAGATATGTTGTAATGCCTTTGGGCCATTCATGTACTTGTTATTGTAATGTGATTTATTATCAGAAAGATGTAATTGAAAAAGAAAAGCCATGTAATTGGGAGGGATAGTTTTAGGCTTTTGTTTCGAGGGTTGTTATTTGAAAGATCAAATTTGGAAATATATTATGACATGTTGAAATTATCTTTTCTATCTCTCCTTTGTTGCAATAAAAGAAAATTTTTATTATGATAAGGTTAAAATGTAATTGGTAATGAATAGTTGTTCAATGTGTAGGAAGGAGAAATGAAATTAGTATATAAAGTACGGAATATAATTGTAAAAGAAATGTTATTTTCTTACCCTATCTCTTAAAGTGAAATTAAAGTAGGGAAATGGAATTTCAATTTGGATAATTAAGGTAAATATGTTAGCAAATGAATTTAATAAGGGAACTTTAAGGAATGTAATTGTGTAGTAGTAATGATGTAATGTTAGAAAAAAAAATTTGTTAGTTGCAATTTTCGGTCATAAGACCTGATTCCTTATGGGTTCCCTGGCGGGGACATTACATTCAGTCTCTAAAAAATGTTTCCTCTTTCTCATTTTGAATAGGCACTGATGATTCTATAAATTTGCCAAATAAAGTCATAGCTGAAGAGGAAGGTTTCTTTTCTTTTGAAGGTTTCCCATAAGACCGAGGTGAAACTGGTAATGTTGTGAGGGAGTTGAGTTGATACCCCCCATGCCAAGGTCTATCATTTTAAGCTTTTCTTTGCATGCAACTAAGGCTGCATCAAAATATTTTGCTTCTCTATTAAGGGGAACATGAGCCCCTGTTGAAATTGAATTAACAGATAAAGTGTTATCCCCAGGTATATAAATCTCTATTCCATTGTAGGGGAACTTAACACATTGATGGTAGGTAGACGGCACCGCCTGCAAATCATGAATCCATGGTCTACCAAGTAAGATATTATACACAAGGGGTCCAACATCAACAATTTGAAATAAAATATCCTTTTGAACAAGGCCAATCCTAACAGGAAGGATGACCAACCCCTTGGAACTTCTTTCTGCCTCATCATAGGCTTTGATAGTGATCCTTTTTTTGGTATCTATAACTTCTTCAGAAAAATCCAATTCTTTCAAAAGACTAAAGGAACAAATATTAAGCCCAACACCCCCATCTATCAACACGCGCCTAACACGGGTTCTATGGATCATGACCCCAATATGAAGGGAAAGATTGTGTGGATGGCTCAAAGATTTATCATCATCTTCTGAAAATGTAAGGTAATGAGGGCCAGCAATGTGATTAACCATATTCTGGAATTGATCAATATCTAAATTGTTGGGGACATTTTCCATGTGAAAAACATCCTCAAGTATTTTTTTATGTCTTGGAGACAACTCTAAGATCTCAAAGATCAAAATCTAAGCAGGGGTTCTTTGTAACTGATCAACAAGAATGTAGTTTGATTTAGGATTGACAGTTGGTTTCAAGGTGACAGGCTTGGATTTCATTTGCTTAGGCCTACTTGATTGGCTTGAATTGGGTCCTCTAATGACAACAAGACCTTGACTTTGGGTAACAACATTAACAGCTTGAGATGACCCTCTAGAGTTGGGACCCCTTAGAACCACAATAGGTTCTTTATCAAAAATGGGAGGAGAGTCTTCATCTAGATCATAACCATAAGGATCTCTTCCACTCATCATATTAACATTTTCTTCCAAAAATTCAAGCATAGTGATGGTATTCTCCGCATCTGTGTAAGTATAATTGATCTCATCTTTGTCATTCTTAACTTTAGAGGTTTCCCCCTTTTCATATTTGGGCAAAGGTTCCTTGAATGCCTTGTGATCAGCGTTGGTGTTCAATCCATCTATTGTAATTTGTTTACTCTCAATGAGATCTTAAATGATATGCTTGAGTCTCCAACAGTGTTCAGCCTCATGTCCAATACCATTATGAAATATGCAATAGGCCTTTTCCTTCCACTAATGTGGTTTAACTTCTGGCATACAAAAATTCACAGTGTCTTGAGGATGTGCCAGATTGTTATCAATAAGTTTCTTTAAAATTTTCTCATATGACTCACCAAGTTTTGCAAATTGACGCTTTTCGCTCTTAGGCTTACCTTGGTAGCTTGGCTTACTTTCTTGTTGATTGGATGCATTAAGCTTCATATCTTGAACAATAATAGATAAGTGGAGCACAGGTTGATCTTTAGGTTGGGAGGAATCCACAACTCCATCATTAACCACTTGTTTGTTTCTATTATAATATTGGTTCTTCCCTTTATCCTTGTTAGAGTTGTTGTTGTTTTGAGAATTGTTGTTGTTATTTCCATGTTTAGTCAAAATTCCTTGTTCTCTTAAAACATCCTCGATTCTTCATGTGGTCTCAACCATGGTGTCAAATGAATCATATACCATTTTCTTAACTTCATACCGCATTTCAGGAACCAAGTTACTAACAAGAATGTCAATCTTTTCATTGTCAGGAATAGTTCTAGAATAGCAAGAGCATTTTTGTCTCCACCTTTGCAAGAAAGTAACAAAGGATTCTCCTTGATTCTGGTTCAAGCTACATAAGTCCAACAAAGTGATAGATCTTGAAACATTGTATGCAAAGTGTTGAACAAATCTGTGAACAAGCTCTTTGAAAGTCTTAACAGGGGGAGTTATCTTAGTAAACCATTCCGTTTCTTGACCCTTAAGACTTCGTGGGAACAATCTCATAAGGTATGAATCATCTTGAGGAAACTCAAAACTTGTGGTATAAAACTGGAGCACATGATCATGTGGATCTCCACTCCCATCATATTTTTCATATTGAGGAATTTCAACCTTTCTAGGAAACTCTTTCATGTCAACACTCTTATCAAATGGATTAGGACAAATCAAGTCCAATGAGAAAGAATTCTTAGGTGCAGACATCTGGTCTATTGTTCTTTGCATTTCATTGAGCTTCTCCTCTTGGGATGGACCTTGCTTCTTAATATTTTTATCCACATCAAAGTTGTAAGGGACCCTAGCACCTTTGTTGATTAGGATCTCTAGGAACTTATCCTTGTTTTTCTCCACATATTTCTCCACATACTGTTGAAAAAGCGGTTCTTGTTTCATTTGCATGAAATCTTGGGAGGTGCGATCAAAGCTTGAGGCACTACCTCCATATTGTGAACCATAATGAGCACATTGTAAAGATGGCCTTGAGTTCCTAGGAGGGGCTTGTCTCCTATGATGATCATGTCTAGAAACCCTTCTTCCTCTAGGGCTAGGAGATCGTGATGGTGATATTGAATGTCTCCTACTTCATGGAGTCCTAGGAGGAGTGGACTGAGGAGAACTATTTCCACCACTAACATGCATATTGTTGAATGGATCATTGACTTGTCTAGCCAAGAGACTATCTCTCTCCTCTTGAAAGGCTTTTCTTTCCATTTCTATCAAAGTTTTCTTCTCCAACTCTAGGCATCTAATTTGTTCTTCTTTATGAACTTGTTCATCTTGGAATGATTTCTTTTCACGCTTAATCCTCTTGAGTCTGTCACTCATGTAATTGGTAGATGTTTTAAGAGGTGAGCTTGGTCTTGAATTTTGAAACAAGTTGCTGGTATAAGTTGTATTGACATGAGCATCATAAAGTTCATCTCCTTGGTTCCCATGTTGTGATAACTCATCATCATAAGCATCTCTCTCTCTCTCTCTCTCATCCCTTTGGTGTGCATCTAAATATCTTGTTGAAATAAGGGGTGAGGTTGGTCTACTATTATGAGAGGAACCACTGAAGGAAATAGCATGTCCACTCTTTGCAAACATATCATCATAATGTTTATCTCTGGCTTCCTTCTCACTATGAGTCATCGTGTAACTCATATCCATAGAAGAGTGAGAAGATGCTAAGGGGATACCCAACTCACTAAGATGACTCTTGGAATCAAACCACACTTCTGAAGTATTCCTAGGCGATTGATCAAATACATGGGGTCTTTTCCCTTATGTCTTTGGTGAGTTTGAACTAAGGGTAATTGGTTAAAAACCACTTGAGGTCATTTTCCTTGATTTACTTGATATCTTGCTGTAACTGGCATGAAAGAAAAGGTACTAGTTGATAGGATTACCCTAAGAAACATTGGTACCAAACTAGGATAGAAAATACACTAAATTTTCCAAAAAGAGGTGATAAGATAGAAATTTGCAAAGCAGGATAAGCCAACACTACCACAGAGGTGCCTAATAAATTTGGGTGAATACCCTAGCACGTTATGGATCAGGAGGATGGTCTTGCCCAAATTAATTGAAATTGAAATTGAAATTGTATGGAAGTGAATGGACAAGAGACTAGCAAAACTCTCCAAGTGCGTTATCAAAGAATCTAGAGGTTTATCTTTTCAACAAGGATGGTTTCTAGCTCACCAAGCGCCAAGCAAGGTCACTTGTGAAATCAAAGATTGCTAAGCCAAGAGGTCAAACACAAGAATCCAAAGCAAAACAAGCTTCTAATAGCGGGGTAAGTAATCCAATCTGACCAGATCAACCCAAAAAATAAAAAATGACAGGACAACAAGTTAAACGGGCTCAAAAATGACAAAAAACAGCCCACTGACAGGCAGTTTCACGTGACAGAACGCTCTCTCATGTGAGGGTTTACACAGGACCACGTGACAAAATGCTCAGATGCGTGAGGAAAGACTAGACTGGTGTGACAAGAAACAACAAATTGACAGCAATTTTGTAAAATATCACGTGAGGATTCTCAGATAGTCGTGTGAGGAAAAGCAGTGAATGACACGAAGAAACAATTTTCTCGCATGAGGATTCTTAGATAGACGCTCGAGGAAACCCGGCGAACGACACGAAGAAATAGTTTTCTCTCACAAGGAAAGGACACAGAACTTAGTTTGCATTTGTTTTAATTGACCAACTAGATACATTAATAGATTTTATCATGAATCAAGCACGCAAAAAAAAAATCAGGGAGTTCAAGTAATCGATGTCTTCAAACAATGAGCAAGGGACAAAGAAAACTTGCACATGAACATGGATAATGCCATAGTATTTATACTCCATAAGAATGCTACTTGTGTATGTTCTCAAAATGTTTTCCAATCATGCACATAGTCCTAGAGAATAAAAAGTTGGTTGCACTATGGTCTTAGTAATGACTTGACTCTGCAACTTTTGCAATCTCAAGTGGGTGAAATCCAATCCCGGTGCACCGAGTTTTTGACACAGTCCAAGAATTTAAGCAATCAAGAGTTGCTGAGGAGATCTGACAACCCAAAAGAAACTACACCCATGGAGATTTCTTCCACGAGGACATTTATATAGCGGTTGTTGCTACTGTTCAGGATCAAAATTGTCACCCTAAATCAGGCATTAGGGCTACGCGACAATTCCATCCTCACAATGGAAACTTCCTCTAGCTATGGGTGAACTATGGATGAGGAAGAGTCTCCGGATTCTAGGCCGGTTCCTATTAAATATGGGATATCACCTCCTGATTTGAAACTTGATGGGGAAAAGGGAAAAAGGATTTAAAATGAAAGGGAAAAATGGGGTGATACACCAAGAATATATTCAGACTTTTGATGGAAAGATAAAATAGTAACTCCACCTTATACATCAAAGGATTAATACTTCAAATCTATGTTCAACATATAGGCTGACAGATTTCACTACTAGGGTTAAAACCACAAATAGCTCAAACATTCAGCAGGCATACATTTTCATACAAGGTTTTAAATAATTGATCACCCTATGAAGGAATATAAATGAACTCACTTCTCTTGGATAACAATGAAAATAACACTTGAAAGAAAGATGAAACAGGATCATAGAAAAAACTCCACATGTATAAGCCAATGAAACATCCGCTTTATTCTTCACCAAAATCTGACAAAATGTGATTACAAACATGAATATGAGACAATAAGGAACAATAAGCTCACTTTGCCTTCCTTTCAAAATCTGCGACCTCGATGGATACAAAATGCATAAAAAAGGTCTACAGGATCCAACAGTTCACTGAAAGCACCTCGTTTCTAAATTCTGAACCCCTTTCAATAAAAATGAAAGTCCACTAAATAGCCCACATGGCTAATCTTGAAAATGAGATCTCCCACCAGAAAGACCCTCTCAAACAGATAGATCATCCCCAAATCAAAGGCAAAAAATGATGCCTAAAATCAAACCTAACAACTAGCTCCTCCAAAATAGCACAATCCCTAGTTTTAAGGCACAATTGATGCCTGAAATCAAGCCCTAAAGGCCAATTTCGAAAATGACTAATGCCCCCCTAAATTTTGGCTAAAAATAAGGAATTTAATTCCTTTTACAATATGATAATGCCAAAATTTAATCTATTATCCTTTTAATAAACATGGCTTTAAAATAAGGAGTTCATAAAATTTCGTTACAATATATAGCCAAATTTAATTAAAAAGAAAATAAATATTAAAAGATCTTAATATTTATTAACACCATAAAATAGTTATTAAGAGTTTTCAATATAAATATCAAAACTAATAATAACTATCCTAAAACTATCCTATTTTCAATATGCTTCATAGCTTAGCAAATTTAAATAGGAATTAACAAAGTGAAGAGTAAACAACTTCAACTCACTTTGCAATTCTTAAATACAAATACACTGAGAAATGGATAGGTGGCATATCTCTATAGTCGAACTCTGACATTCTGTCAGTCTTTTCATCGTGGACTCCAAAGGATATTTCATTTTACTTCGGGTTTTACTATTGCATTCGAATAAGGCATTTTGAAGTTTATTTGCAATATTGAAGGGTTTCAAACCCTAGTTCATTGAAGATATACGCTGGAAACATGGGATTCGAAACTGCTGGAAGAACTTAGCAGTTGCTTGCTGATTATTGTTGAAACTTGGCATCTTTATTCTGTGAGTTCTGCTGGAGTTTGATGAAAATCTTGGAGTCTTCTTCGAGTTTACTATCTGTACATGGGCTGGGAGTTTGATGTTTGGCACTGTGATGTATGTTTTAACTGAAAACTTTTCGTTGAAAGCTCGGGCTATATATAGAACACGGGCTCTCCACTGCTACTTCTTCACTGACTGTCTTTGCCTCTCTGCTGGTTCTACCATGCCATCTGTAGTTTCTTCTGTGTTTGACTTGGATTCTTATCAGCGGGTTCCAACTGTTTATTTAGGATTTAATGCCATCACATCTGGCACGATTATGGGCTTCGGCCATTGACTGGAGTGTACACGGGCTGCACTAAATCTGGAATTATGTGCCATAATGTATGGCGTTGCTTTGTGCATTCTATAAGAAGCTCGAGCCTCATTTCCCCTGCCATACTACATAGCACTGAGAACTCGGGCTGTTCTTCAGATCCTCTGCAGATAAGTTATTATTATTTTGATCAATGCATTATTAAATATAAAAAATGAATGATGCATTGTTGTTTGTACATGTCTTTTCCAGCCACCACTTGGAACTCGCTGTTTGAAAATAAATGGTGCACTGTTGTTCTCATGCTGATTTAATGCTCATATACGCTGTTGGTTTTTCCATTTGAACAAGCTTCTCATTACTTCTCCTTGTCTATTATTTAATGTGATCATTTATTTCAAAATAGTTTAGAGTTTCATGTTTCACATAAAAATTGGGCTCCACCTCTGAACTTTACATGATTTTGATGCATTGTTGTTCGCATGCTGATTTAATAATATGGAGAATCTGGAATTGGAAATATGAACTTCCACCAGTTGATTTCCATTTCCTGTGTTAGAAGCTATTGAAAACATATAGATATACTATGTATACCATTGGCATCATGCATAAAAGACTTCTTGTAGCACTGTTGAGCTCTCTGCTAGCACATATTGTTTCTTGTAATAAAACCAAACTCACTGTTACTGAAAACTCCTCAAGGCAATTGATGAACCTGTACTTTCTGTTTGTGAATTGTGCCTTTAGCAAGTGATTTTACTGTTCTGTAACCAGCATGAGAACATTTCTGTTTATATGCATACATACAGAGAAGATATTTACTGTAGTCACATATATACACTGTAAATGCACAACATGATGTCAGAGAG
The DNA here is from genome assembly GCA_018584345.1 of Thuja plicata. NCBI lineage: Eukaryota > Viridiplantae > Streptophyta > Pinopsida > Cupressales > Cupressaceae > Thuja > Thuja plicata. Next base: position 69,939 of record MU215778.1, read on the forward strand.
TAATATTCTGTTCCAGCATGAACATGAACTTGAAAAGTTATCATTGTTCTTTCAGTATAAAAAAACCTTACTATTTGAACCTTGAGTTCAAACCTTTCAAAAACATGATCTACATTCCAGCATTTGATATTAATATGATTCCTGTCAGAAATTGAACATATGAACTATTTTCTTATAATTTATGACAAGTACTGAAGAATGTGACTAATTGGCATTCTGAGAAAAATAACATCAGCATTATTTGCAACTATTCCTGTAGCAGATTATGGTACCTTTCCTTCTTGATGCTGAATTTTGCAATTTGTAATATGAAGTACAACAAGACAAATGTTTATTATTTGTTAATGAAGTTCGAGCATGGGCTCGTGACATTCAAAAACACCAGAATGTTACTTAGTGAAGTTCAAGCACGGGCTCGTGACACTCACTGCATCTTTCAAATATAGCACAGAATTTACATAAAAATATGTTTTTCTGATATTATTATTTTGTCATTGCAAATGCATATCTTGTTATTTCATTGATATCATCAGTAAATATGCAGTTCATGAAGTCTGACTGATGTATGGTGTTTTTTAGGCTTTATGTATTGCTTAGATCTAATTGGATCTAACATCTTTTCCCCCCTGACACTACAGGAAATAGGAACAACATGAGACCTAGGATGCAGGACAATCAGAGACATGACCAAGACAACCAAGACATGAAGGCTTTAGATGATGCAGATGAACATTCCAGAAACTAGAAGACCTCTTAAAGGCAATACATAGACCCTAGACTTCATCATGCTTCCTTCTCTCTTTCTTTTCTGCATATGCACTCTAAGTTTCAGTATGCAAGATGTGACCTTAAAGGAACCCTTGTCTAATACATTCAGTATGAATGCACAATGTAATGATCATTTATGAATATGAAAGTGTGAATTTGATCAAAACTTAGTACAAATATAATCTGATAATATGAATGTAATAACAATGTATTTGTTTTGCATTGGCTGAACAATAATGTCAAAAAGATGTATCTTTATGCAAATTTTACCTTTTTCTCTCACATGTAAAATTTTGGGTAACAGCTACCATGGAAAAAATGGCTATTACCGCTTGAGGTTTCATCCACATGGTTTATCCAATAAAGGGAATGTCCACTACAGTTAACCCTCTCTAACAAAGAAGACTCATGATATGGACCACATGGGGACTTGGTTCGGATTCAAGGGTTCCAAGTTTCTGATTCTCCCAAAAGGGAAAAGAGCATAATCCTCTAGCCTCTTCGCCTCACCCAAACATAGGAAACAAGATTAATTGACCCACTAATTTGAAATCACCTCATTCAAGGTTCACATAACAACAAATGACACCAATCTCCCTAAAGAGAGAAAGTATCGCCAAAATTTGAAGCCCAAACCAAGTTGACCAATGAGAGAAAAACAAATTCTTCCCTGCCTACAAGAGGATCTATCGTCAAGAAGAGCTTCGCATGTAAGACAAGCGAATGAAGCCCACTCTCTCAAGATCGCCACAAATAGTGTTCATAGGGCCTAATTACTATGTGAAACACATATACAAGAAAGCAAACCTAGGTCCATTTTTAGAGTACCAATTGGAAATGTGATCTATGAAAGCAAGGAAACACTCAAGCTAAACACATGAGAGGTTCATTTTATTTCCAAAATCCAAATGTTATAGAGATCAACAAAATACCTCAAATCCAATGCAACGCAAATCATTTTATTGTTTATCCAAGCAAGTCCAAATCAGCAACAACAACAACAGCAACAAATCACAAACCACCAGAAATAGTAAACATTAGTGCTTAGCAAGAAAAATAGAGATATATAAATATAGCAATGAAAAACAAATCTCTGGTGTGAAATCTCGCGCGAAGATTCTATAAGTGTCGCGCGAAGATTCACAGATAGCTGCGCAAAGATTCACAAAATCTCGCGCAAAGAAACACATAGACGTCAAAAAAATGTAGAAAACAGTAAATAGTAACAAATCATAGAGCTTGGTGTCGAATGTCACATGAAGATTTGCATAGAGCCGTGTGAAAATTTGCACAAAGCCACGCGACGAAATGCAAAATCCAGTAAACATTCACCTGTAAACCTGCAAAATGTCGCACGAGATTTCCCTATAGAAAAAAATAGCAAGTACAAAAGATGAAAAATACAGAAATCTGAAAATAAATGACGAAAAATAGCTAAAGTGACAGAAAACAAATCTTCTTCCCCATAGTGGGCGCCAAAAATGTGTGCTAAAATGTTGACACACTTCTATGAATCATTCCATCCAAGGTTGCTCAAGAATGAGGCCTCAAATATCGACTCATAGCTCTCTAGTCATGGAGTGCAAAGGTTTGTA
>MU215780.1:30994-42177 GCA_018584345.1 Thuja plicata
CCTCTATATTAAAAATGAAAATAATCGTTGAATTGAAATAATATTTAGAAAACTGTTATGCAAAATAGATGATTTCGCATAGTAGAAGAAATTGCAATTAAATGAAATAAAGCCTTGATTAATAGTGCTGATATTCCTTTCAAAGGAAACAATTTACATTAACAAAACATACACTTTCCATGACCGACGTAGACACAACATATAATGTCATGCTAAAACAAAACAATTCTCTATCAATCTTTTCCACTTGGCAAGGTATGATAATATTGAACTTTTATTTACAAGCAGAAAACAGGAAGAAAGAAATGAATAATATTACCCAATTCAAACCATCGCCATCTCTGTCATTGCAAAGTAACGAATCCACTTGTGTCAATAGAGAATTGAGGTGAATTAGTAAATAAATGCACTATTCGAATAAAAAATATTTTATCCCTATCTTTATTTTACTTTTAACTTAAACTTATCTAATCATTGTTGGCTTCATTTATGTAACATTTCTCTGTCTAGATTTGTTCATCATTGCTGCTCTTTGTTCATCATTATGTTATTGCGACGGAAATCTTTGGATTCATCTTTGTAGGCCAGATCCATTACAACCAATACAATCACATCAAATACAACTATGGGTACTGCAGATTTAATTAAAAAAGAAACTTTAAAAAAAGAGTTAATTCTGAAACGGCTATCGAAATAGGAAGATTATGTTGTAGCTTATTCATTTAAAACCAAACGAAAAACATAAAATCTCATTTTTCTCACCTTTTTTTTTTCTCTGTGTCTGCATAAAAAATATGGAAAGATTAAGTTTGTCTATTGAAATTATGTCATCTTGTCAAGGCTGCTAATGAAAATATTTCAACCGAAACCTATGCAATGTTTCAACTTCTGAGATACAAACTAACTAACACTGATTTAACAGCCATAAACTCAAAATGACTTCTTGGCTACACTATATTTTGCCAAAAGCTAAAGGAAGTTTGCGGATATTGGATCCCGAAATTCAATGAGGTCATTTAGTAGAAAAGGTGATAATTAAAGAAATTAATGGGGATGAACCATGGAAACTCTTGGTACATTTTATCATCATCCAAGCCTCTATAAAAACAAAATATGGAAGAAAATATTTTGTTGGCTCCTCTTTTTCCAAATAAGAGCTTCTTTCTCATTAAAGTCAATTTGGAAGGCATGGAAACAAGTCTACAAATATTTGAATTGGAAAGATACCTCCGTACAACATGGTTTTAGTTTTGGTTCCTCTTCTATTTAGTGCAACGGGTTGATCCAATATCATGCCCAACCTCTTGTTCTATCCTTTCAAAGACAGACCTACATTTTATTATAGAGAGGTATCTGACAAGTTGGAGATTTGTAGGATTTTTATTTTTTAGACTAGGATAGCTGGTTAAATATCAAGAGAAAGTTTAGTTTAGGCAATCTGTTCTAAGTGTTTATCATTTTTGTGAAATCTTCAGTCTTCATTGATTTGTCCATGGAACTATGTACCCTTTTAAAATATATTTTTTCTAGGATTGGTGCTAGTTAGAAAAACATCATTTTAAAAGTCTAAGCACAAGCCTACGCAAAGACCATGAGGCACCAATTGCTCTTTTACTAGAATAGAAAGTAGAGACAAGATTAATTGATCCTCTTTCTTGTCAATTTCATAATATTTTAATTGCAACTTCAAAGATTTCAATTTAGTGCAGAAGTCCTCTAAAATTGAAAAACTAGAAGGACTAAGACGTAGGAGTTGATTTTCCAACTCAGGACTTCTAAGTTCATCAACTATCCCAAATAGTTTGTTTAGGGTTTCCAAAACTTCGTTGGGTGTTTTAAAGTTCTCAACAAGATATACTAATTTTGGACATAAGTTCTAACATATAAATACAAATGCTTTGTCACACTTATTGAAATACTTTTCCTTGTCCTTAGCTGCATTAGGTTAGTTTTCTGTTCCCATTGTTACCTTATAAAAGCCTTTATTCTTAAGCACAAGAATTAATTTTAACTTCCAATCATGATAACTGAAAGGAGTTAGGGGTTTTATAGTCAAATTAGGATCCATCCTACTAGACTTAGATAATTTCTTTATAGAATGTAGAAATGAAGAGTACTTTATGAGGAAGTGTGAAAACAAGAAAAACACACAATAGCCCCTTCATTATATTTTTCCTCCTTCATTAAAAATTAATGGTGAATAAATTTTACCCTCACCAAAAAAATTGGGCCAAAGTTAAGCTGCCTAGGGTAGGAAAGAACCAGGGGCTTAAACTCCATTTGACCAAGGGCTAATCTTTAAAAAAAAAATGCACCTGATACCTTTTTCAAACACCTAGAAAATGAATAGTGCCCAATTCAGCTACTTCAAATTCAATGGTCATCATAGGATTACAAATTAAAAATCCAAAGCCAACAACACCAACAAGGGCTTTGATTTCTCACCAATTGATATTGGCTTTAAAATATCTCAACTTGGCTTTGATACCATGAAAAAATTGGGGATCAACAGAGATAATAAGGTGCATAATAACACATTACAACAAACTTGACCATAGATTGATTGGAGAAGACACGTACATATAGGCAAATGGTTCAACCAAGTCCAACCATGAAAGGAGGGATGAATTGAAGTGTTGGAAAAACTTTGCAAGAAACTAGGATGATAAGTTAAAATTAAGTGAAACATCTCTAGTACACTCCTGAAGGATGATGACTTGTGTAGACAACTATCAAACGTGTACGGGAAAAGGGAAAATAAGACTGCACAAAATTATTAACTTGAGACTGAACAAATACTACATGAAGAATCATTGGAAAGAGATTATCATAAGAAACAAGGTATGTCTCTTTCTACTTCTCTTTTTATTTCTTAAGTGGATGGTTACAAATTATCTTAATGAAACATGTATGTGTGATATTGAAATGCACAATAAGACCAATTAAGACCTAACATGAGTAATAATACCTAATAGGACCTATTAAGACCTAACATGATATATAAGACCGTATAAGACTCTTAAGACCTAATAGGAGCACTTAAGACCCCTTAAGACCTAATAGGACTAATAGGACCAATTAAGACCAATCAAGACCTAACATGAGTAATATGACCTAATAGGACCTAATAAGACCTAATAGGAGCTCATAGGACTAATAAGAGGTCTAATAGGAGCTGTTAGGACCTAACATGATTAATAAGACTGAATACCTACTAATAAGACCTAATAGGACTCTTAAGACCTAATATGATCCATTAATCTACTTGATAGGAGTAATAGGATGTATTAAGACCAATTAAAACCAATTCACACCAATTAAGACCTATTAGGACCTATTAAGACTAAATAAGACCAATTAAGACCTAATAGGACCCCTAAGACCTAATAGGACCCCTTAAGAGTTAATAGGACTAATAAGATCTATTAAGACCAATTAAAACCTAACATGTGACTCATAAGACTAATTAAGACCTATTACTTGACCAATTAGGACCTAATAGGACCTATTAAGACTTAATAGGACCCTTAAGACCCAATAGCCCTGCTTAAGATCTAATAGGTTCCCTTAAGACAAATTAAGACCAAACATGTGACTAATAATATACCTAATAGGACCAATAAGACCTATCAGGACCTATAAGACCTCATAAGACCTAATACAAATTTAATAAGACCTAATATGACTAAAAGCACCTAATAGGACTTATTAAGATCAATGAGGACCAATTAAGAATGATTAGGACCTAATAGTCCCCTACTAATACTTAATAAGATGTAATAGGAATTTTATGACCTAATAGGACCACTTAAGACCTAATAGGAGCCCTTAAGACCTAATGGGACTAATATGACCTTTTAAGAGAAATTGAGACCTAACATGACCAATAAGATCTAAAAGGACCTATTAAGACCAACTAAGACCTATTAATATCAATTAAGACCTAATATAACCTATTAAGACTAATTAAGAGCTAACATGTCTAATAAGACCTCTTAAGACCCAACATAAGTAATTTAAGACGTAATAGGACCCCTTAAGACCTAATACCTTCTAATAAGACCTAATAAGACCCTTAAAACCTAATAGGACCCCTTAAGACCTAATATGACTAATAGGATGTATTAAGACCAATTAAGACCTATCATGAGTAATAAGACCTAATAGGACCTATTAAAACCAATTCAGACTAGACATGTCTAAGAAGTCCTAATAGGATCTATTAAGACCTAACATGAGTAATAAGACCTTATAGGACTAATAAGAGTTCTAATAGGAATTAGTCGGGCCTAACATTATTAATAAGACCTAATACTGACCAATAAGACCTAATAGGACCCCTTAAGACCTAATAGGAGTAATAGGATGTATTAAGACCAATTAAGACCTAACATGAATAATAAGACCTAATAGGACCTAATAGGACCTAATAAGACCTATTAAGACCAATTAATACCCAATAGGACCACTTAAGACAAATTAGGACCAATTAAGACCAATTAAGATCTAATAAGACAAAGTAAGACAAATTAAGACCTTTTAGGATCAATTAAGACCATTTAAGACCAATTACCTGACCACTTTTAAGACCAACTAGACTCTCTCTCTCTCTCTCTCTCTCTCTCTCTCTCTCTCTCTCTCTCTCTCTCTCTCTCTCTCTCTCTCTCTCTCTCTCTCTCTCTACTTATTGGGACATTTATATAGAGCAGGTCACTATTATGGTCCACGTGTGTTATCAACATGAACAATTAGATTTGGATGGTTTTGAAAGCACATATTAAGCACAGGTCATTAAGAAAGAATATCACTTTTACATTAGTGGTGATAAAGAGCATGAAACACATTTTGTCAAGCATTGCTTTAAGATATTTTAATATTTGGAAAATAAAGGTATAAAAATAGAAATGCATTTCGTTTGGTTAGATGGATGTGCAACACAATTGAAATCAGAAAGGCCATTTTATGCACTATCTAGATATCATCAATACTAAAAGATACCACATTTTTGGAGTTTCTTTGAGATTGGACATGGAAAGAGTGAGCATGATGGTGGAGGATCTTGTCGATCAATTGAAGAGAAAATGTTTTTTTTGAAGGTTTGGTTAATGATTTTTCAAGAAATTGAGGAGTCATTAGACACATTCAGAGATGATGTGTACTTTTAAAAGAAATTTGTATCATGTGTAGGCATTTCTATGGTGATTTATGCAGTAGAGGAGATGTTGTTTCCACAACACTTGAGGAGGCATAAGACACACTTGGAGGAGATGTGTAATTTTAGAGGAAAGGTGTCTCATTTGTAGCATGGGTAGAGACATTAGACACACTCAGACAAGATGTAGAATTCCTGAGGATATATGTCTCATTCTGCATGGGAGGTGGGAACACTCATGTTGTGAAAATAGTATCAGGTTCCAGGATTACTTGAGATCCATGGATACAATCAGTTTTGTGTCTCTTTGATAAGAAACAACATCAAGTGATCTAGTGATAGAGTCAATTTGGTGTTTCTTGAGTGGGCGAGGAGGATTAGTGAGGAAACTTCATCAAAGTCTCCAGAAGGGTATGGTTCAAAGCCTTTCAATGTTCCACTCTTATTGAGTTTAATGTAATAAAGGGACAGGGGATGATGTCATATTACATTACTAACTAGGTTTTAGATCTAGTTTTCATTAATAAAACTATTGCCTTGATTACGTGGTTATGTGGTTATATAACTACATTTGTATCTGTAACTATCATTGGCAGTTTGTGCTTCTTTTAGTTCCTTTTTAAAGGAATTTTGTCTAGATCAATAAATGTTAATTCAAGTTATATTTTGTCCCTTGTCTCCTTGCTCTCTCATAGAAAGAAAAAGAAAACATGAAACCAAAAATGTCAAAAATGCTTCTCATGTTCAACACCATTCAAAAGAGAGAAGCTAAATTGAGATGATGGAAGTTCCTCCATCCTCCAATGCCACCAATATGTAGGTTATACCCTGTCATAATTTATCCATATGATAGCTCTAATGTTTCTACAAGAAATCCTGAATTTCTTTAGTTTGAATGAGACTTCGAATGAGTTCATTTGTCTTGTAATACCCCATGCCATAGCCGAAGAGAAATTTAAGCACTATTGGATTCTTAGAAATGGGTATGACCATATTAGAAATTAATGAAATCAAACATCCAATCACATAAGCTATAGCTATAATGGATCTACTTTTTAATTTCCTCTTTGAGTCTAGCATCTCCAAACCCTTGATGAGAAAATATTTAAATATTCCTTTTTACTAGATTTTGAATGTACTAACAATGTTGCATAGGATGAAGCTCTATTACTTGGTGTGAGAATGAATAGTAAACATGGAATCAAATGTCTAAGTGTCTTTGGGGATTCTGAATTAATTTTCTCCCAACTTAGAAATAAATTTGTTGGTAAGAATCCTCTTCTTAAAAGATAAAGAAATGAAGTATGGGATTCTATGGAATGTTTTGATTCTTTTTCTATTAATTGGATAGATAGATTAGAGAATATCCTTACAGATTTGATGGCTAATTTGACATCTAAGAATAATGTCATTGCTTGTGAGGACATAGTTCAAGTTGAAGTTAAAACTAGGCCTGATATACCTGATAACGTTAACAACTGGAAAATCTTTGAAGATGAAAAAGATATAATCATATTTTTAGCATGTGAGCAAGAGTATGAATATCAATTGATAGACTTGAATGCTCAGGTTGAAATGGAGGATGGGAAAGAAGTGTTGGTTGGAAAGGAATTCATTCAGCTTAAAACTAATAAGGTTCCAAAAGGCCTTGTAGCAATGGAGAGGTTGTTTGACAAAAAATATTAAAAAATGGACAAGAAAAATACTAATGTCACAATGGATGAAGTAGAAAGGATAAACTTGGGAAATAAGGAATCTCCAAAAGAAGTATTTGTGGGTAAAAGTTTAACCCCAAGATTAGAGAAAATATCATTAAACTATTGAGAAAATACAGACATGTGTGTGCTTGATCCTATGATGACCTTAAAGCTTACCAAGAAGACCTTTTTCAACATGAGATACCTTTGAAGCCTAATGCCAAACCATTCATGTAAAGGAAGAGACCAATAAACCCTACTTTAACTCCCAAGATGAAAGGTGAATTAATAAATATGAGGGATGCTGGTATAATAAATTCGATTAGACACTCAACATGGGTTTCAAATTTAGTTCCTGTCAGAAAACCTAATTGGCAATATCAGATTTTGTGTTGATTTCAGGAATATAAATATATCATCATTAAAGGATAATTATGCATTACCAAAAATGGAAGCATTATTGAAAAAGGTCACATGAAATGAGCTATTATCAATGATGGATGGGTTCTTAGGGTACAACTGGGTTAAGGTAAAAGAATAGGAATAATATAAAACAACATTTACTACACCTTGGGGTACTTATGTATATGCTAGAATGCCTTTGGACTCACTAATGTAGGGGCTACTTTCCAAATGGAAATGGATGTGGCCTTTGAGGATTCGATTGATGTCATTATGGTGCTATATATGGATGACCTAACTGCTTACTTCAAAAGGGTAGAAGATCATTGAAAACATTTGGAGAAAATATTTCAAAGAGCCCTTGAATATGGGATATCACTGAACCCAAATAAATGTCATTTTGCAGTCATTGAAGGGAAATTATTAGGACATATTTGTTGGAAATATTGTTTGGAAAGCTAGAATGGAAATAATTATTGTTTTTTCATTGATGTCAAACCTTAACTGGTGAGACTATTGCTATCTATTTGAGTACTATATCTATTGATTGATGGAGGAGATTTAACAAGAAGACCAAGAAGAATGTGTTAGGGATTTTTCTTGTATGAATCACAGTGCTTGAAATAACTACTTGAACACCATGCTTCCTAATACTGATTCAGGGACAAGAAAAGCCTAATTGCTAAGGACTGGATAAGGTCCTTCTTCGTTTTCGAGCTCCACATATACTCAGGCAGGTTTTACCTTTTATGATAACTGTTTACACAGTATGTTATAATGTGGACACTGATTTGCTATGTATCTCTTATGAAACCAACTGATAAATTACCTTGCAACTAACCAAGTATAATCAAATACAAGATATAACCATATAAACCATGATCCTTAATATAGAAAAAACCAGTGATACAAGGATTTTCATCCTTCTTCCTTTTCTTGTAGGAGGGTTAACCTAATAACCCACTCTTCAAGGGATCAACAAACTGGAAAGTATCCTGCTGATACAAATCCTTATAAGTTTAGCTCATTTGATCTCAGTAACAAAAGTATTTTGATTAAATGATTTTGATATTGGGTAGGGAACATACTGCAAACTATACCTCAGACCAGTGCCTATCCCTTGGGCAAAGAGTCAATGAAAACATGAATCCACAGAGATAAAATAACAGAGATACTGTAGAGAGCCTTACAAACTACATGTGGCTGAGATAGAGTGCCTTACAAACTATCCTCTCATATACATACATCTGCATCAAATCCTTATCACAATGTTTTGCTCTCTGAAATCGTCTATGAAACTTAGTCCTCTCCTTGAAAGGAACTCATAAACTATTAGACAAACTACCTTATAGCTGGTATATTTCAAATGCCTTATAGATGAAACACACTAGAGCACAAATAGAATGCAAAGAGACAAGATAATATGAAAGAGGGAAAACCACACTGTATTCTATTATTGTATTCTGCTTCAACATATCCAGACAAGAAGCTTTCCAAAATATACAAAGATACAGAAGTATAACTTACAATAAAATTTCCCAAGACCAATAGGGACCTGCTCTGGGCAGAGGAAAGGAACCCTTACAACTGAGAGAAGAAGGCAAGATATAGAAGAGGGAGAAACCCTAAAACATCTAAGCAATCAACGCATGTCCTTCTCTCAAATATGATTTTACTCATCTTTCCTTTTTTCAAAAAGATATGATTACTTAGTCAATTTTTCAATTTCACCTGCCTCAGAAAACATCTGATATGTCTTATTAAAGTATCTCTTTCCTTTTCCTACTAAGAAGCTTCCAAATCTGATTTCATCTGTTGAAAATATCCCTGCCATCTGTCACATTTTCCCTGTGAAAATCTCTGATCTTTCCATTAAATTGTCATCAATCCTCTTTAATGTCTGTAGACATTGTTTGTTCCTTTAGTCAACATTATCAGGCTTCTGGAAAGAAATCAAATCTTATTCACTATTTGGCCACAGGCTTCCCTTCATGAGTGTAATCATAACTTCCCTAGCTTTCACTTCACCGCCTGGTAGCTACCTGAAGTCAAGAATACACAGTGCCTACATCTTTGCACCTGTCCTATCTAGCATCAGTGATGTACAACAAGTGGGAACCTGTTGATGTTAGTCTTTACTGTAAAGACTTTAAACCATACTTCATTGAATCTGTCTATATCAATATCTGCTCTTGTACTTATGAAATCATAGCCATAACTCTGCTCACCTACAGTACCTGAATCTCTGCAAACTGAACAACCTGGGCTCTAGACATGGTGAACATGATGAACGCACATTGAATGCACCATCAACCCCTTTGACAAATTCTGATTTATTAGTTCATGGATTCTGTCTACACTGCTGCTACATTTTCACCTTCAGAAAAATCTCCGTGAGTGAGCGACACATCTTTTATTTCTCATTGCATAGTCGCCATCCATTTTCACTGCTCTTTTTACCTTCTGTGACTGAGCGATGCGTTGTCTTTGATCTTTATTTCATGTCAGTCGTACACCCGCGCCACTTTTATACTTTTCTCTTTGATCCATGCGAGTGAGCGATGCATCCTATCCTTTGGCTCGTCGCATACTCGCAAGCTTTATTCCCTTTATATTTTTTGATCGGCGAGTGCACGACAGCTATCCTTTTTCCTCATCGCACAGTCGTGAGCTATCTTCCCATACCATTTGAGCCTCAGCGACTGAGCGACACATCTTTTTCATTGCAAAGTTTGTCTTGTCGCTCACTCACCATCTTAACATTCCAGCTTTCATTTTATGTGCGACCGAGTGATGAGAGAAACTTTTTGACTTAGTCGCCGAATCGCGAGCATGAGAACCCCATTCTATCATTGACTGCGAGCACGTGACATCTTCTATTTAGCTCGCTTCATAGTCGTGAGCTATTTTCCTTTCTCCTTTGTTTTACTGGCGACTGCGCGACACCTTGTCTTTTTACCTCATCGCATAGTCGCGAGCTGTATTCCCTTCATCTGAAAATATTTAGCGAGTAAGCGATGTATAATGAACAGTCCTTCAGTCGCTCTATCATGTGATCTTGTGTCTTTACCTTTAACTTGAAGCACGTGCCCTTTTCTGTTCACAGCGACCTCGCGACATACCCTAATCGCTTAGTTGGAAGCACTTTTTACCTAGGGCACTTTTATTATGAGACCTAGCGACCACCGTCAGATCTCTTTACTTCCTCATCGAACGGCTGTCGCATAATCGCCTTAGAATTTCACATACCTTTAAAATATCAAGAGACTTCACGACTGAGGGCAAACATACTCTAGTCGTGTTATCGCGTGATCCATCTCCTCTATCAAGCGATCAGGTGACAACCATTAGCTCTATGATAGATGTCATCTTTTCTTTCATCCACTTTATGTATACTTGAAATCTGACTCACCGCCCCTGATCTGGCAACATCCCGACTGAGGGAAATCTCTTAGAATGAAACTGTTAGTCACGAGGTCGTGAATGTTATCTCTTAACCGCCTTTTTATCACCAGACCACGCGACTAAAGAAAGAACTTAACTGTTTGACCAAGCTGATCCAGCGACCATGCGACATGAAGTGAATCACAAAGTTGGGAGACATTTCTTTGACCTATTGACTCTTCTCGCGATCACCCGACTGAGGTGGGTCCCGTTCCTTTTAAAGCTTATAACATGAAATCAAGCGACAACCCGACTAAAGAGAGATCGCCAAGTCTCGAGACATAGATGGAATATTCTGTTTCTTCAAGAGACTACGTGACATAAAGGGAAAGCTAAGTCGGGAGAGGTTTTGGCATATTCGATTTTGGTAAAGCGATTAAGCGACCTGACTTAAGGCACATGTCTTTAGTGACTTGAAAAAAGGTAACGATGAAATAGAAGACATGGCCTAGGGTTTCAAGATATATCGTTTAACATTTGGTTGCTAG
>MU215780.1:53218-70974 GCA_018584345.1 Thuja plicata
AGGTCAGGTTGTTGGCTCTCGTTCTGAGGGTAAATTGCAGCAATCACTCCTAATTAGGAGGCAACAGGTCACTTCAATCACGCTTGCAGAGCAAACAATCCATGTTTGTTTTTGTGAGTTTCTTGATTGTGTAATGACTATGTTGGGTTTTATGTTGGATAGAGAGGTCCACATTGAGCATTAAACAGTACCTAGGCCGAGTGATAAAAATGTAATTGGTACTAAGTGGGTATTCAGAAACAAGTTGAATGAATATGTACATGTAACAAGAAACAAAGCTAGACTGGTATGCAAGGGTTATGCACAAGAGGAAGGAATTTATTATGGAGAAACATTCGCCCTAATTGCAAGATTGGAAGGTGTAAGAACCTTACTTGCATATGCACTCTTCAAAGGATTTAAAGTCTATCAAATGGATGTGAAGTCAACATTTCTAAATAGAATATTAGAAGAAGATGTCTATATTGAACAAGCTGATGGATTTGTTGACCCAAGAAAAAAGAATATGGTGTTCAAACTACACAAAGCACTATATGGACTAAAGAAAGCACTAAGACCATGGTATGAGAGATTGCACAACTATCTGATGAAGATTGGATTTACTAGAACCAATGAAAACAACAATCTATATTTGAAGACAGAGCGAAGTAAAGGTACTTTATTAGATGAAATTTTTGTTGATGAAATTAGCTTTTATGGACAAGATATGTTATGCCAAGCATTTGCAAAGGAGATGTAAACTGAATTTGAGATGTCTATGTTTGGTGAGATAAAAAAAATTGTTGGCTTACAAATATATTAGATGAAGAATGGTATCTATATTACTCAATCAAAATATGTCAGAGATACTAAAAACTTTTGGAATGGAAGATTCAAAACTAGTGAGTACACCCATGGCTACTAGACATAAATTAACAAAGAATGATGAGACAAAAGAATTAAATCAAACACTGTACAGGTCAATGATTGGAAAGATGCAATATGTTGTACACAGTAGACCTGATATTGCATTAGTTGTTGGTATTGTTACTAGATTTTTTGCTAATCCCAAGGAAACTCATATAATGGTAGTAAAAAGGATTCTGACATATTTGAAACGAACAAATGAGTATGGTTTGTATTACAGAAGAAATGAGAAATTTGAAATCAGAGTTTATACTGATTCTAATTGGGCTGGAAATGTTGATGACATAAAATGCACCACAGGAGGAACATTTCATTGGGTAAAAATATTAGTTTCATGGACAAGCAAGAAACAGAACTACACCTCACAATCTACAGCTGAAGTTGAGTATGTGGCAGCATCAGTTAATTGCTCTAATAGTATGTGGTTGAAGATACTACTGAAAGGTATGAAAGAAGAGATCATAGAACCAGTTGTCATATATTGTGGTAACATGAGTGCCATTAATATTTCAAAGAACCCTGTAATGCACTCTAAGACAAATCATATAGCTATCAAGTATCACTACTTGAGGGAGCTAGTTCAAAAGAAGGAACTGTGACTGGAATATGTGAACACTAAGGAACAGCTAGTAGACATATTTACAAAGGCACTACCCAAGGATGCTCATGAGTATTTGCGAGGTAAATCGGGGGTAATTCCCTTAACTAAAGCTAATTAGTTCAGAATGGTACTATTGCATCAAATATTATAATTCGGAAAATTTTTCACATTGATGCATCAGTCATAAGCAAGATGAAAGGAACAACATGATACATAGTTTAGAATAGAAGAAATTGCATGATGAAGATGTCAACATCTTTGGAATTGTTGTAAAAGAGGGAGAGATTACAAAAAAGAGATACAAAGGGAGAGACCACTATAAAAGAAGAAGAGATTACTGATGAAAGAGGGAGTTCAAAAGATGCATAGAAATAGAAAAATATTAGTGTGATTACAGACACAGAGGGAGTAATTTTTTACAGATGAAAATTAGAATGAAGCTAAAGACAATAATGAAGATTTGTTCATACCAAGGAACATAGGCAGACTTTTCAGATTGTATGGTAAAAATGTTTGTAATATTATCATTTTATTGTTTTGTGTTGCCATCAATGCCAAAGAGGGAGATTCTTGGAAATATTGTTTGGAAAGCTACAATGAAAACAATTATTGTTTTGTCATTGATGTCAAAACTTAACTAGTGAGACTATTGCTATCTGTTTGAGTACCATATCTATTGATTGATGGAGGAGATTTAACAAGAAGACCAAGAAGAATGGTTCAGTTATGAGGAATTACAAAGGGTAATTTATCAGTTGGCACATTGGCAAAGTGATATGTTGTTTATCTTTCACTGAAAATTTACTGAGAATAGTTTATGCCAAGCAAGTTTTGTGTTGGCCAAGCAACAGTGTTTTCCGAGCATATTTTCTTGTATGTGTCGAGCGTTAGTAAATTTTTGAGGAACACAGTGTTGGATGAGCAATAGTATTTTGATGATTGATGAGATTTAAGATCTCTAGATGACATAGTTGATTTTATTGGGATATGTAAAGTTAATTAAGGATAAGCACGTTTGATCTACACTATGTAAATGCATGGTTAATCATAATTAATGCATGGATCATAGATTTAATTGGTGATTGTATTGGAGAAATAAATTAAATGTAATGATGGAATGATCTGTTGGATCTGACCTAACCTAAGATCTATGATCTTTATTAAGTGGTAAAAGATGTATCTGACCCAGATGGAGAGGTATATGATAACCTCAAGGGGTTATTCATGGATATAGCTGTGTATGTAGAGTATGCAAGAGGATTGCATGGTTTTTTAACTGACTGGCAAGATCTAAGAAAACAAGGCTGAGCAGAGAAGCAGAGAGAGATTGCTTAACAAATTTCCAAGCAGATTTGAAGATTGAAATGAGAATGGAGGCCACTTAGTGAATTAGCATTATAACTTAACTGGATCTAGATTTGCAGAGTAAGTTGTATGTATCAGATCAAACCTATTGATTACTTTCTAACCATTGTATCAGTTCAAATCCTTTAACTAGGTTGACCTAACAGTCATTGTATAAATCCTTTGAGCAAGGTGACATTCATATTGGAATGTTCTAATTCCTCTAACAAGGCCACTCCTGACAGGGTGATTAAATCATTTAACTAGGTCACATTTAGCAATGTGTTTTGTAACCTTTAATAGGGTTGGCTCTTAAAAGGGCATCACTTCAGAAGAGTGAAAACTTGATAGCATGTTATTGGTGGTTATTCCCAAATTCGGTTTCCACGTTAAATACTAGTGTTAACTTGTGTGAATGTTTATATTGTGTTTTACTGTTAAGTTTCTGCAAGCTTATTTTATTTGAATAGTAAACTACATACTTATATTGTTGACTTATGCTATCACTTGCGATCAGATCTGAGTTGTTTAATTTGGTATAAAGTTTCAATGTGCACATCTAGACCTGTGGATAATTGATTCACACCCCCCTCTCAGTTATTCTAAATTCATTCTAACAATATTGTGTCGAAAGATGGAGTAAGAATAGAACCTAAGAGGATTGAAACAATAGATAAAATTGAGGTCCCGAAGAATGTCAAAAAGATCCAATCCTTCTTTGGAAAAATTAAATTTGTGAGGAGGATTGTCCCAAATTTTTTAGAAATAATTAAACTAGTTGCTATGATGTTGAAGAAGGGTGCAGAAATCAAATGGACTAATGAAGCTTTAGAAGTATTTGTAAATATTAAAAATGGAATCAAGGAAGCCCCTGTTCTTAATTCTCAAGATTATACTAAACCATTTCAATATTTTATTTTGCATCATATCACATCATTGCTTCTTTCTTGTTGCAAAATAATAGTGAAGGTTATGAACAACGGATAACGTTATTTAGTAAGAACCTTCAAGCCTCTAACTTGAAATATGATATTAATGAGTTCAACAAGATTATGCACTTGTGAAGGCAGTAAAGTCCTCTAGGCCTTATTTGGTAGGAGAAAAAGTGGTAGCCTATGTTCCTAATGCAGCAATAAAGGATATATTCAGACAGCCAAAATTCACTGGGAGAAGATATAGGTGGGTGAATCAAACTTAAGAATTTGATATAGATATTCAAATCACTAAAATTGTTAGAGGAAAAGGATTAGAAATATTTATGGTAGAACCAAATATGGATTCATTACAGGTAAATCAGGTTTATTTAAGTGAGACTCAAACAAGTATTGAAAGGTTCCCTTGGTACACTAACATAGTACTCTTTTTGAAGAACATGCAATGTCCAGGAAGCCTTACAGATAGTCAGAAAAGGATAGTAAAATTGTAGGCATCTATATATGTCCTGATACAAGGAGATTTATACTGGAAAAATAGGGATGGTATACCTCCTTTTTGTGTAGATGTATACTAAGCTAAGAAAGTGCTTATAGATCTTCATTATGGAGCATGTGGGTGACATTTTTAGCAAAGACCAGTGCCCAAAAAATATTGAATGTGGGATACTATTGGCCTTGTTTATTTATAGATTGACATGCATATATTCAGAGATGTGAAGCGTGTCAATTTTTTTTAGGAAAACTCAAATATTATCATACATTACCTCTTAATCCTATGTCTACTGAAGAACCATTTCAATTGTCGGGAATAAATTTCATAGTGGAAATCACTAATACTTCTAGTGGTAGAAATAAATGGATTTTGGTGGCCAATGACTAATTCACTAAGTTGGTGGAAGCCATACCTACTAGACAAGCTACTAGTAAGGTGGTGATCAAATTACTGACTGAAAATATATTGACAAGATTTGGTGTTCCTCGTAAGATTGTTTGTGATAATACTTTATGTTTCAGATCTGCAGAGTTCACTAAATTTCATGAGAAACATGGAATAAATATTTCTTATCCATCCCCTTATCACCCACAAGGAAATGGCCAAACATAATCTACTAACAAGAATATAATGAAGATCCTCAAAATAATGTTGAACAACAACAAGAGATCATGGGATTCAAAGTTACCACTTGCACTTTGGGTAGATAAAATTACAATTAAGAATTCTACTGGATATGCACCATATGAACTTGTCTATGGAAAGAAAACATATTTAACATTGAATAATTTGTTACCAATGTACAAATTTGGGAATAAAGAACAGTGGGAAGAAGTGGATTACATAGAGGATAGATTTCATCAGCTTGTAGGATTGGATGAAATGAGGAATCAGGCTCAAGAGAGAAATCATGAATTATAGAAAAAAGTTACAGTTTTTTTAGATAAGAAGACCACAGAAAGAAAGTTTCAGGAAGAAGATTTATTTTTGAGATGGAATGTAAAAGATCGGGAAAAAGGCAGATATGGAGAATTTGATTCTTTATGGGTAGGTCATTTTGTCATCATCGGTAAAGGAGGTGAGAATTCTTATCTATTACAAGATTTGGAAGGTTATCATCATGAGCTTCCTATACATGGTCAGTATCCTAAACCCTTATTCTTTTGAAAACTGCAAAAGGCAAGTCTTTCTTCCTTATATGTACAATATGTATTGTATTCTTTTGTTCTTCTAATGGTTTTCTTTTCCATAGATAGTTGGGATCTTGCTATGTCTAGGTATGAACACACATACCCAGAAAGAGCCACTGATGGAACCCAAGATTTATAAGCATAAGGACATATTTAAACAATTCAAGGAAGTATATTTTGTGCCCTTATTATTTGAATTTATCCTTTTATATCATTATTTATTCCTCTAATTTATAGTTTATACTTGAAAATATTCTAACTTGTGCATTCATCTTATTAATTCATGCGTTTATCCTATTAAATTTGCTATGTTTAAAATCTTACATTCTGCAGCCTGCAATTTTTTGAATTCATAAACTAGCCATTATGTCTTTTTTCGGGTTATTTAAACAAGTTTTACCTCTTCACAGATCTGTTTAAAAATCTAGCCTTTTTCCGAAGAATGAAGGCTAGCGTTATCCCACGATCAGTAAGATGAATATTGCTTAGCCAAAAAATTGTCTTAGAAACACATAGCATTGGACTACTATTTTAGGATTGGACACCCTAAATGGCTGCTAAGTAGATTATTTAGTCTCATTTAGTTATCATCTAGGGACATAAACTTGGAATGGTGTTCACAAAGTATATGCTTCAAAATTCCTTGATTATCATGGCTAAACCTATGGAATCAAAATACCTTATGCTTCATAAATCTATGCTATCTCAATTGAATACAATTATGCTATGAAAATAGTAATCACGAGCAGGGTTTACTCTGCTCACCTATGCTGCAGGAACAGAGCACCAATTCTGTTACTAGTGGCTATAGGAACAATAGAGTTCTATCTTCTTCTTAATGAGAAAATAAATAACTTCTAATCTAATAAAATTATTCACTCACCAAGTGGTCCCACTTGGATGAGTGAATAGAAATGCAACTACGATAAGAGACTGAAACTCAAATTTTGCACTCTATTTATTCATGGAGGAAAAATACTTGGATAATAAACAGTGCTACAATATCAAACTCTAGTCCAGAAATTACATCAATTAACTCTTCTTCTCCTTCTTGTGGAACTATAGAAATTCCACTTATTTAAGGAGGAACTACACTACAACCTAAATCTAGGATCACTCCATTAATCAGGATCACTAATGGATACATCATGCTCATAAAAGAAATCTCAAACAGCAAAAGTAGGTCTTCAAGTTCCTCCCAGAATATAGCATGCAGTGGTTCTGGATCTGCACGTGGTGTCTTCTAAGGAACTAAATTGACTTATTCCTTCATGAGAATTCTGCAACACACCCACCTTTAACCTCTTACTTAATTCCTTGCTCATGCTATGCTTCTGTAGGTAATGGTTGTCGTTGACCCTTTCAACACCATGCTGGAATTCTTGAATGTGCCATAACTTGACTCCTACAAAACGGTTAGTATACATAACATCCGACACATAAATATATTTTATCATTTAATACTAAGAAAGAAGAGTCAGATTTCATTCAATATTCTTGCACAACATTTGGCTATAGGAAGGAAACTACCCATAACATAACATAGGGAAAAGGACTATCTATTCAATCATGCAATCACTTATATCCTGCAACTTGTATCCATTAACTTTAAGAAAAATACATTATGTTTTCAACTTCCATTTTACCTACTTATGTCCTTTCATATAAAAATATATATAAAAACCATAAGTTTAAAGTCTTCTGCTTCTGAAAACAAAAATGTTGAAAAAGGAAAGTAATCACATGGAAAATATGGCATTTTGGGAGGCTCATCATTCCCCCCAACTGCATTATTTCTAGTCCCTAGCAATCATGAAGTTTTGGATCCTGGCTCTAAGCCTCAGGTCATCGATGGTCTTCTCCCCTGGTTCATCCACAACATGATGAAAGTATCCATGGATTTTCTGAAGTATGTCCCACCTCTATCTTTCCTTAACCATATCATGCTCTTTTGCATTCTCATTAACTGCCAGCAGCGGATGTAGGAAGATTGGAGGTTGAAACCATAAGGGCATCCAATAATGTAGTTGTGTGCGGCCCAACATCATATACCATGGAACATGGCAAGTAGCAAGGGTTAAATTATGTAGAGAATGGGGCTCCCTGACTTTTAAGTTATGGGGCATCCTCATCCACCACAGCCTACAAGCTGCAATTGCAGCCTCAACATCTTGTGAAGAATGTTTTTCCCAATCTACATACCCCTATTCTCTGACTAGAAGAAGCTTGTGAGCCCCACTAGGATTCATTGTGATTGAAATCTAGTCAAGGAATGTCCGCCTAGAGCTTTGAACTTTAGGCCTCAGCATAAGGGGTGTGTCAACCTCACTACTTCAATATGGGAGAGCCTCGTGCTCTCTGTTGATCTCATTTTGAATCCAAGACATAACTGCCCTCAACTGCACTTCTCCTACATAAATGAGTGAATTCCACTCTCTATTGTTAGGCATAGCTAGATTTTGTAGATATAACTCACATAATAGATTCTTAATGGGAATAGGTACTGACCGGAAGGCATCATAGAACTCATGAGGAGTAGTAATGGAAGGATTTAATCCCTCAACAATCCTTGTCAACTGAAAATTAACAAATCAAATGAATACTGGAATATATTCAAAGTAAACTGGCTGCCATTACAACATCATTTGATGTTTATCTAATATGAACTCCAAATTTGGTCCTCGTCTATTCTAGTCCACCTCAATATGAGACTTCAACCACCCTTTTTGGATTTCTGGTATTTCTGACACATGGATGATCACCTGGCATGCAACCTTTAATGAAGGGAGAAGTTGTTTAACTATTCAAGGCTTGGTCAAGAAAGCACATCACAATATCAACTTTCTCCCGCAAAGAAATATACCTTGAATCTGGATATATTGTGAAAATTTTCCTATTAATAGATGTACTAAATAGTGAGGGTCATGTTGAGGCTTTGGGTCTGGAAGGATACACATGACTACCATTACATTTCCTAGATACTCAATATAAGGAGTTAATTCTAGTTCTTCATTTTCATATTATTATTTGATTTTTGTAATAAATTCAAAATGGTTTAGAATAGAATAAAAGGTGTTAGAATAATCAGATTCTTCTCAACAGTGCTAATATTGTTTTCCACTACCTTTTGGATAATTTCACAATTTTCCTTCATTGATAAATTTTCATCTATGCATTATCTGTAATTGCATTTTTCATTCACCCAGTTTAGATAATATCTAAAACTTTCACCTTAGTTAAAACATCCTGTCACACTTTACAACTATAGGGAAATTAAATTCTGCCCAACAGAAAAATTAATATAAACAGTATGAAATAGTTATCCATGAAATATCCATATAAAAGTTACTATACTCCTCCAAACTTTATTGTGATATATCTGACTCTAACCTCTTCAGTCGTTTTAAGGAACCCTTTGGCTCTTGCATTTTCAACCAAGAAAGAGTCATATGCCTTTATCATAGTATCTAGATGTAGATCAGGCATGGATTTAAGAGCCTCATACACATTATCCATTACTTTATCTAAAACATCTTCTAAACGTGTAAGATCCACTTTGATAGTTTGAGGCACATTGAACTCCTCATGTAGCTTTTTGAGAGTCTCACACATGACATCCATGGAACCGGCCATGCTTGCCTTCTTCCTTTTTGGCCTCACTGATGACGATGTTTGAGTCTCTTTGCCACTTGTAGCAGATTGGTTGGAATGAAAAAACTCATCATGATTCAAATCAGTAGCATTCCCCATAAGTGTGGCTATATCATCACCATCATCCAAATCCAAAGGCTCATACATGGGGTTCCCTTCTTCTGTCTCTTGAGGTGTCGAAGCTGCCTTGCCTTTAGCCATATCTCTCCCCACAATGAAGGATAACTCATTGTAGTATTGGAACGGCCGTCTCTTATACACCTTGGCATTTTTGAATTCTTTTCTCTACATGTTGGCATAAAGAATGAATTAATAATTATCTTGCATTACAAACTTTCAACACATGATTTTACTTAATTTAAAAATAATTTCAATATCACGTTACCTTGAGAAGCTCTTCCCATACACTATCTTCTGCATCCATACATTGAGTGGCCTCATTCCATGCAAAGCCACTTGTATTCCTCAAGTCTTTTGTTATTCTGAAACCTTACTTCCATGTTTTTAGCTTGTCTTTTAAGTTCTCTTTTCCCAAGCTCATGTTCAAATCTGAATTGAAATTTCTTTCTATTGTAGTCCATGCTTCTTTCCTGAACCCCCCTTCACCCTTTCTACCAAGTTGGACTTGCTCATGGAGCAAGTCTAGAAGTTTCTTTTCCATTTCTCTTGTCCATAATACCTTTTGTTTAGTGGTGGGTGTGTGGGTTACTTCAATCTAATCAGCCATCCCTGTAAAAATATAAAATAGACACATTTGGATGATTTTATTAGACATATATAAATGGAATTGACAAGTTACATCCAACACTACAAAAGTCACATACATCTAGACAAACTACAGCTGCCTTTTAACACAACATACATTATCATAATTTTTACTGTTACACACTGTCTATTATCATAAAGTGCCACTAAAAGCCAATCACAATGCAATGTCAATGTACACTTAGTCCATGTTTAATGATTCCACTGTTGATATTTCTGCAACAGATATAGCATTAATTTATGTCCAACTTTTAAATCTGAATCTGTACATCTATTCTACAGAGTTTTAATTATTAGCTTCAAGTTTGGATGGATTGAAGAGTAGTTGGAGAGTGGGACAGCAAGTAGGCAAGAAAGAATTCAGCAAATGCTTGGAACTAATTGAAAGGAACTAAAATCAATTTCAACATTGTGAAAAATGCCACATCCTATCTAGAAAACAATGCCCATAACTGCTCTGATGAAGCTGATATTGTTTTTAGAGATCTCAAACAGCTCAAAGAATATGAATTGACTGGAATGGTTTGCATGCTTAGGAAGCTTCGCCCACAACTCAGCAAAGGGGATGCCATGTGGTGCTTCCTCATGAGTGATCTTCATGTGGGAATAGAAAGCACCTTAAATATCCCTATTTTGCCACCTACTGGTGAGAGAATTAAGTCAATAGAAGTAACATTGAGTTTTGGCTGTGTGCCAATGCCAAGATGAAAACCATATCTCAACACAACATCATCCATTAAGACTTGAACCCCACATTGCCAATGAGGACTGATTAAAGACTCTGAGACAATGCAAATTATTGCCTTAGTCTCTCTAGCTTCCAAGAATATTGCAATAAACTAGAAGACACATCTATATTGACCCTATATCTATGGGTTATTGATAGGAATAACTCCTCAAGAGTTACTATGATAACATCTATCATGATAGCTATATGGACTTCAAAATTCTTCCTCAACATGAGATCTGTGATATCCAACAAGAATGCAATTTGTCTCTTCTTTGACACCAACCACATTATTCTGTCTCCATTTTGTAGTTGCACCAGAGCTGCTACAAATGGAGTGAACCAGAAGCATTTATCAACCAAATGTGGGAGATGACCACATATATATACATTATCATTTGTGTGCCTGGAGCTCTGCAATGAAATGATGCATTAATTTGCCTTCAATTGTGTCTGTGGCAGCTTTGCCACCTTCAAATGATGGGGTCTTGCAAGTTGCAACAAATGCATTAATAACAATGTTGGCATCCAAGTTTGCAATGAGATGTAGACAATGCAATCTCCCTTCACATCTATTGCAAAGTTTACAATGAGATGTCTACAATGCAATCTCCCTTCACATCTATTGCAAAGTTGACAAGGGAATCTGAATGATTATGGATCTCTCTATATATGTGCTTCATTTTGAACGCAGATGAAGATTCTAAGAGGGGCCAAAACTACCTCAATATATTATCTAAGCAGAAAATCCTTTCTTCCTAATAGAATTTAGAAGAATCATTCAAACAACTTCTATCCACACTCATTTGATTCCGAAGTTCACAAGTCTGTATGTCAAGAAAAAGTCTGCGCTTCTGCTCTGTTATTAGTTCCTCATGCTAATCTCTTTGGGGCAGCTCTGACCATAGATCCAACATGATCCCTAAATTTGCAACTAGTTCCTGAGATTATAGGGTACCCACTTGACGCTTAAAAATAAATTTGAACTAGCCTTTGGGGGGACAGACCAACCTATTCCCTTTCTTGGAATTGTCAAGGGGTTAATCCCTCCAACCCAATGAACAAAGGATTATTTAATACATATATTATTTTATTTACATTGTTTACTTTATTTTTATTTGAAAAACTACATTTATTTATTTAAAAGAGTTATCTTTTTATTGAAGGGTTATTTATTTTATTGAAGGGTTACTCATATTGTAAAGTCCAAATAAGATTTATGTTCACAATCAGATGGTAGCAATAATGAAGGATTAGTTTCCACATTTAGGCCAAGGAAATTACAAATGCAATCAACACATTCCTCCGAAAAGAATTAGCTCTTAACACAAGATATAAATGGTGATGCTGAAAATGCTTCTGATTCAACCAGTGTTGTTGCTACAACAACAAAACTATCTTTGGGACTAGCCTCCCCTATGGATGCAGGACAAGATCAGTATAAGGAAAAGCCTAGGAGTTGTCCTGATTTAGTAGGAGTCATTCTGGGAAGTCTAGAGCAGATGGGCATTGCTGAGAAATCTTATGGTGTAGATCAACGAAATGAGATGGTGTTGAAACTTATGCATCAAATAAGAGATTTAGAAATGCAACTAAAAGAACAAACTGAATGGGCTTAATATGTGAAATATGGGCTTAAAGAGGAAGGGCTGGATGAGATGGCAGAGGCTTTGTCTATCACTTATAAGCAGTCTGACATGTGTGATGTGCCTGCTAATAGTAGCTTGGGATGGAGGGATCCGGGTTACATTCATGATGCTGTCATACAAGGAAATATAAATTAAAAATGCACATGACATTGCCAAAAGGAAATATAAACATAAATAAAAAATGCACATGACATTGCCAAAAGGAAATTTAAACATTTCTATAGATTATATAGTCCTGATCTGTAATTAACAACAAGATAGTGCTTATAAACTATTGGTCAAAAATATTATTAGGATTTGTCCTATACTATCCTACTTGAATTTTCATCCAAATGACAGTGGAAACATGCAAATCACACCATTCTACTAAAGGAAGTCACACCATGGAGACATGCAGAGTTATCTTGGAAACAAAGTAGATAAGGAGGAACAAAGTAGATAATTATCCTCATTACAAGGGAATTGGAGGAACAAAGTAGATAAGGAGGAACAAAGTAGATAAGTGCAAAGAAGAATTAAATTAATAAAAACTTGGCTACATGAATAGTTGAATATCTCAATTGCATATTGTATATCTCAATTAAGTATTGTACATTGTGTTTCCTTAATACTTTAAAAGTAATAGTTTAAAAGTAAAAGCTTAAATCAGTGCCGCTTTATGCTTAGTTTATAGCCAAAACAATGAGATCGTTATAGTAGTCTAAGATCGAGATTTATAGTCTTCCCACATCCTTTTAGCTATTTCATCACAAAACTTCCCCCAATCATCTCTATCACACTGACTCATCCCATATGTCTCAAGAAATGGTACATCTATCCTGCCACGATCTACATCATCTTCAATGTCAACCTCAGATGGAACACCATCCTCTATCATGATGAAGTTGTGCAGTATGCAACATGCTAAAACAATCTTAGTTTGTGTCATGAATTCATAAGATGTCGCATGCTTCAGGATAGGAAAATGTTGCTTCAAAATCTTGAATGTACGCTCTATTGCATTTCTGGGTGAGGAGTGTCGGTGGTTAAACAACTCTTCTGGAGTGTTTATCAGGTTTGCTCTTGAAAACTCTTTTAGATGATAATGTGTACAATGATAAGGGGCAAGAAATCTTGGTACATTTGGATATCCAACATCGACTAAATAATATTTCCCTACATTAAAAATGTATATTGTTATAACGTATGAAAATTTGACTATATAATCAATATACAATTAGATGTTGACATACCAGGGGGAACTACCAGTGGATCTTCTCGAGAGAGAGCCGAAGTAAGAACATGACTATTTGTAGCAGACCCTTCCCAACTAGCAAGGATGTAGTGAAACTTATAATCAAACGAAGTCACTCCCATAACATTTTGTGACAAGTTGCCTTTTCTATCATGATATTTGGCTTGTATTTCCACATCGACAGTGAATGGTATATGGGATCCATCGATTGCTCCAACACAATCCTTTATGAAGCAATTTTATAATCAAATGAATGTTGCGCTAATCAAAGAAAGACTCAACAAAATAAACATGTACAACTACAAGATATACCTTGAAGTATGGATCAAAATGTTTCTTCCAACTAATTTCTGGAGGAGTGTTTGGACCAGGGGGCAACAAAAAATCTGCATGGAGTTCTAAGATAGCTGTCAAGACTTTGTGGAAGTATCAGCTTACCGTCTCTCCAGAGTGCCCAAAGTTATGGGCAATCTTTCGATTCCTCAGATTGTGGCCAAGGGTATGTAGGAACATCACTACTTGTTCTTCTAACGTAATGTGTAGTGTATCCCTAATGCTTTCTTTTTGCCTAAGAATATTGGCTAGTTTAAAGAAGGCTCTTCTACTCATACGGATTTGGTCATGACAATCTATGTCATTGGAATAGATGACACACATATAAAAAGGATTTGGATCTCGTTAGCGCCTATGTCTTTGTCCTCTAGTTTCTTGTAAAATTGATGTTATGGCTACTACAACAGTGGCTACAACAACTACATACAGACGACGGAGCCTAGTCTTCCTGATTATAAGTGCTTCAACAATTTCATCATGAAATTAATCCATCGATGACATCCTGAACTATAAACAACATTAACAAAGATCTATATGTCAAAGATCACGTAATAGATGCATTAAGGGAAAATTATTGGTGATGTTTAGAATTCATTCAATTATATCCCTATTATAGATTGATAACACATATTAAGATACAAATTAAGAATCAAATAAAATAGAAAACCAAAGCATATTTAAATCTTAGCAAATTAAATCAAGAGGAATTCATCCTCTCATCTTGGAATCTTAGTTACCGATGCAGATAATCTGGGGGTGGATGCAGATGCGCGTTCACGTGTGCTCTGATGCGGATGCTGGGGCGGATGCCTGTTGGGTGCTATCTGGAAGCGCATCCCAGGAGCCCGTATGCCTGTGGATGCATCACCCTTGAATGATTTACTGGTGCATGGGTTGCAACAGTTAACTACATGGTCACATAGTCACACAAAAACTACATGGGGATACTGCAATAGACAGAAAAGAAAGGAAAAGATGAAATGCAAAACAGAGAGAAACATAGTTCTGTAGAGTACAGTTTTGAACGAGGATAGTGAGAGAGTTAATTCACTAATTTTTTATTTACATATAAGCTGGAGCAGGTTGCCAGGCTGAGAAAGTCTAAGTTCAGAAGGTATTCTCTATAGAAGATAAGAGCTCTAAGTTTGTGGCCTGATACAGTCAATTATAATTTGTAGGCTTTTGATTTTAAACTCAAGTTATTGGAATAAACTTTTTTGAACATTTAAATCCATATATTTCTATTGTGTTTCTAGTTTGTGATCTTTACTTGTGATCTTATCTTGTATGGTAAGAGTTGCACTACCTTTCACTAGGTAATCACCCAGTGATTATGCAATGGGAAAGAATTAAAATGTATTTGAAATATTAATATGAAAGAAACATGTAGGATGAGCTCAGATCAAATAAAAAAATACAAACAAATATTAGATAAAGGCATGCCATTTGAAAAATTAATGCCACACATGGAGAGCTCATATGATTGCAGGACCTTAAAGAATATTTTATTTCAGCTTGTGTGATTGAAAGTTTAGGCTCTTAAAATATTTTAATCATTTTATTCCTTTCTATGTAGAGCATCATCACAAATAAGAGTAAAGATGTTTGAAGAAAGTTGCAAGGATGCGATGATGTACATTGGATTAAGGGTATTTTTCTCCATCAGGCATTGTCTCTTAGCAACCCGACAAGCCTAGAAAAAGATGTTTGTAAAAGGTTGCAAACTTCAAACTAGCTAAAAATATAACATCAAACATTAGCTTTCTGTTAATATTTCTTCCTATGCAACTAGGGTTAGGTTTTATTCATTCATTTTTTTCAGATGCGCATTCCTATGAATGAAATCTTCAGTTAGCTTGGGAAATGTATTAAACAACCCATATCCTCACCAATGTAAATGTGAGGTTTGTTTAATGGGATGTGGAGAAATTATGTACAGTGTGAAGTTTTGTAAATTGAAAACTATCCTTGGCGCCTCAAAACAGTAATCACCAACATGAGCCTTTTTAAACAAAGGATGTGTCAATGACTGCAAGACTTCTCTTTGCCACTAAACTGGAATTTTACCTACTATCTAAGACAATAGAAAATTAATTTTTATATTACAGCGAATGAGAACAGAATTGGGTGTTCTACAGGCCTCATATTAGCAGCGTCAGGTTAGCTGAAATCACATGTGAAGCAGCTGTCTAGCTCGATAACTGCAAAGGTGCTTTCAAATCATAGAGATGAAAATGGAATATTAAGTGCTATGAATGGCCATACAAAGAACTTATCTCCACATAAATACCCAAATGGAAGAATCATAGAAATAGGGCCAAATGGAAACATTCAAGAACTACAATAAATTGAACCATTGCAGCAAGTGTATTGGAGGAGAAGACTTACCCTATAGCAGAGTGGGTTAGATGAATAGCAGAGCCGAGCTACAGACCATTTTCCCTGTGAAACCCTTCTTCTCACGACAACAGCGGAAGATGAAGAAAAAAACACAAAAAACCCTTCTTCTCACGACAGTAGTGGAAGATGAAGAAAAAAACACAAAGGCCCCGACAAATGGGAATTGGAGGCAGTCCCAAATTTACACACATTTAGCCCAATTCTAATTTTCAATTCCAATTCCAGCTCTAAGAAGGAATTTTGGAATGCTCAAAATGGGCCAAAATTAGAATTTCGCCTAAACCTATTCCAATTTCTTATTTTGGAACCAAACAGGGTATTGAAAATTTTAGGAATTTGGGAACGCCAATTTCTAGTCAATTCTGGGAAAAAAATAGGCCCTTAAAGAGAATAAAAGATAAAATAAATCCATCAGGTTAATACATAGGAAAGATTGGTTGCATGAAGGAACACTTTGCAAGATAAATATTAGCATTGAAAACTAAGGAAAAATACAAATTAAAAGCTTTCGTCTATTTTAAAAATGAAAATAATAGTTAAGTGGAAATAATATTTAGAAAACTATTATGAAAAGCACACAGTAGAAAAGCATTACAATTAAATGGAATAAACCCTTGATTAAAAGTGGTGTAATTCCTTTCAAAGGAAACAATTTACATGAGCAAAACTTACACTTATAATGATCCATATAGATACAACATATAATGTCATGCGAAAGCAAATCAATCTGCTAAAATAGAAAGAGGATCTGTCGGAGCAGATTTGCTACACCTACACTCTGGGATAGGGCCCTTCTGGAACTTTCTTTCAAAACACAGAGGTAAAGCCCTCCAAAATTAACTATAGTAGCCTTCAAGATGTCATGAAAGCTAGCATAGTGGTCCTAAGATGAGGCAGATGTAGTTTGAGTGGGCATTAATTCACTATATATTACTTGGGTATGCAGCATGTTCACGAACTTTGGGAATGGCGGGATATTAGGTAAGGTGGTTATCAAAGGTTGCAACTATGAAGGAGAGACAAACACCTGGACCCACTTGGTGCTAGGCCTGATGGTAACTCCTTGTGAGGGGGGAAGCAGAAGAAGAAACAATAGTAGTCATAGGTTAAAAAAATGAACTTTTAACCCTAGCAATGGCCTCATAAGCCAAAACAATTAAAAATTTAAAAAAAAAATAAAATAAAATAAATAAATCCATTGGCTTAATAGATAGGCAAGATTAGTTGCAAGATGGAACAAATTGCAAGCTAAATATTAGCATTGATAACATTGAAAACTAAGGAAAAATACAAACAAAAAGCTATTCTTTGTTTGAAAAATGAAATAATAGTTGAGTTGAAATATTATTTAGAAATTTTTTATAAAAAGTAGATAATTTCACACAGGAGAAAGAATTACAATTGAATGAAATAAACCCTTGATAAAAGTGGTGATATTTCTTTCAAAAGAAATAATTTACATTAACAAAACACACACTTAAAATCATCCATATAGATACAACATATAATGTCATGCAAAACCAAATCA
>MU215780.1:73398-126670 GCA_018584345.1 Thuja plicata
TCTTCACACTGATCGGGACAGGATAGTCTCTGTCCATTGCACCTCGCGAATCTCGAACCTCTGCATCTCACCACCCTTCTTGAGTGGGTTTCTTTTGCACTCAGCAGCATCAGTACAATGCAAACAGGAGCAATTAAAGATTTTCCACCCATCGTCAGGATTATATTTTA
Source organism: Thuja plicata (assembly GCA_018584345.1). NCBI lineage: Eukaryota > Viridiplantae > Streptophyta > Pinopsida > Cupressales > Cupressaceae > Thuja > Thuja plicata. The sequence goes on from MU215780.1 coordinate 73,569, forward strand.
TGATTCGCCACACCCGCACAGGTTCCTTTGGTGTTTCTTCCGTTTCCCACAGCGTTGCCTTTTATAGCTATCGTATACCTGAGTATGCGTTTCCCATTCCTAGGGCAGCTGATAAAGTTCTAAATCGTGCAACATTGTGTAGCCTGCAATCTCGGGTGTCCTTTGTTGTTTTTCAACTCTACTGCCTGCAGACTTCTAAATTCGAAATAGAAAATGTAGTATCGTCCAGTACCACCATCACCCACTTTCCTTTCTGTTTGTTTTGATTCAAAACGCCTTAGCTATTCTTGGCTATTCTTATCCACCAGGCATCGTGCAGTGTTATGGAAGTTGCACCTGTCTGTTTTTCCTTTTCAACCCATCAATCCAGTTAGATTATTATTCGCTACTGCCTGAAAAGCCTATACAGAAAGGATAATTTAAAATAGAATTTGCCTAAAATGGCAAATGTAGTGAAGATCACCGCGGAGTTTCGAGTTGTGATCTATTTTAAAATAGAATAACAGTTTCTTGTTGACACAAGCTTATCAATGTAAAATAGGGCCCTAAACCCTAAACCTTGGTAAGTGAGAGATTGGGTTCTACGGCAAGGAATCCTTGAGATTCTCCTCTCCGAAGGCCCATGTTTTGATCCTCGTCTTCCTATATTCTTCTTTAGCATTACATCTTTTATAAATTTATCTCACCTTTTAATACTTCAATAATTTCATATGCAAGTAGTCATAATAAAAATCCTAAATACATCACCCATTATATATATATGTGTGTGGAGATAGATATATATGTGTATATGTATAATACACACACAAAATGAATCATTCTTTTGGCATAGTTAATGTTTATGCACCCAATGATGTTGTTGAAAGATCTCACCTTTGGTGTTGGCATGCGGATTCTCTGCCACCTGCAACTTGGCTTTTTTGCAGTGACTTTAATATGGTTGAAGTGGCTTCTGACAAGGATGACCTTTTGCCTTTTAGATGGACAGTTGGTGAGAGAGAAGCATGGTACTAAATGCGTAATAAATTAGGCCTTTTTTATCCCAATGTTGGCCGCCGTTGTCCTGATGGTATTTGGCACACTTGGTTTATTTTTAGAGTCTCTTTTGACAGGATTCATAAAAGGCTTGATTGTGCTATGATTTTGGCACAATCTTTTTACTCTTTTTCCGAAAAGCAAGCCTTACCGGTTACGCCTCTTGTTGATGTGACATTGTCAGATCATTTGCCCATTCAATTTAATATTGTATAGAAGACAACTAAGAAATGGCCTCCCACCACTCAGTTTTTTTCAATACTTCTGGCCTTCACCACCCTTCTATGGTGGCCCACATTTGTCGGGTTTGGAACCTTGAGCCTTGGCTGTCACATTTGCCTGGCTGGATTCAGTGATGGAATGATGTCATCCGGTGTATGACACATTTTCTACGCATTTGTGGCAGGCAACTTGCCAAGTATCATCGTAGATCTTATGATGTCAACACCAAAGCTCTTCGTGTTGATACGGAGGCCTTAGCTCATGATCTGTTCAATTAAGACCTGCACCTCCACCTTGCCAAGATACGTCATCAGAAGCAAGTTGCTGATAACTATGCTACCAAAGGTGCTCAGATCAAAGCTCGTATGCATTGGTTAAAGATTGGAAACAGACGTAACCAGGATTAAAGAAGGTCAGGCCCTTTTTACGAAGCTTCATGGTATCTTGTAGGCCTTTGTTCATCATTATGAACACTTTTTTGCCACGCAAGGATCTACTCCTACCAACGATCAAGCTCTTGTTGATTTCATTGTTGTTGTTCCTCATTGTGTCTCCCCTTCTCAGTGTGCTTTCTGTGATCAACTTCTTACCTCGCAGGATCTTCATGTACCTATTTTTGTCATGGCTGATGATAAAGCCCCAGGATGTGATGGCTTCCCCTGTGAGTTTTATAAAACCCTCTAGGATGTTATTGGTCCTGATTTGCATCGGGTTTACCTCGAAGCCTATCATTCCCAATCTCTGGGGGACATCATCAACAAAGGTAATATTAAGTTCATTCCCAAATCTAGGGACCTAGAAGATATATGGAATTGACAGGCCATTACCTTGCTTAATATCTCCTACAAGATCATTGCTAAGGCTTTGGCTCTCAAGATTTGCCACGTCCTTCCTCAGATTATGCAGCCAGAGCAAACTGGTTTCATTAAATCAAGATTTATTCTTGATAATATCATAGCAATTTGGGAAGGTATGGAATGGGTTTGTAAGTCTCATCAGAAAGGCCTTTTTCTTAAAATTAATTTTGCTAAAGCTTCTAACCGCATTGAATGACCTTTTATTTTATCTATGCTTCACGCTCTTGGGTTTGGCCCCAGATTTCTTCAATCTGTGCAGACGCTTTTCAAGGATGCCTCAACTTGCATCACCATTAATGGTAGACAATCCTTTTCTTTTGGGATGTTTCAATCCATTTGGAAAGCTTGTCCTCTAGCTCTTGCCTTGTATGTTTTGGCGGCTGAGCGATTTGGTTACTTGTTAGCTCACTCCATTTCTTTAGGTCATGTTCGTGGTATTGATTTACCTAATTCTACACAACAATTGGTCAATGGCCACTTTGTTGATGATTGCTTTCTCACTCCTGAAGAGGATGAAGATAATATCAAGGCAGCCTTGAAGTGTTTAGACACTTTTTGCCAGGCCTCTGATTCTGCCATGCTTCAGAAAATCTATCCTTCCTGATCTGTCATGGTTTTCTCAGGTTGGATGGTACATGGTTCAATATGGGGAGATTTTTTACTTCTTAGGCATTCCATTTTCCTTTCAAGCTACCTCTACTGAATTATGGAATGTTGTTTTAGCTAAAATTGAAAAGAAGCTTACCTATTGGATCACCAAGCTGCTTTCTCTCGCAGGAAATTTTTAGATCTGCTCCAATGTACTAGCTACCACTCATGTGTACTATTATTCTTGTTGGGCTCCTTCTAAATCTTCCTACCACAAGCTTGAGAAATTGTTGTGGGATTTCCTTTGGGCTTCTGGTGTTGATCATCATAGCATCCATAGAGTGGCCTGAGAGGTTTTTTCTCTCCCTAAGGCGTCTGGTAGGCTTGGTTTATTAGACACTCAGAAGCAGGGCTCAACCCTTTATGCGAAATGGATTGTGTGGTGTCTCACAGGAAATGAATCCTTGAAAATTTTGCTTTTCCATTTCATCTCTTCATGGTATCTTTTACACAAGCCTTCTTGGAAAGGGATTAGGTTTCAAACCTTTTTGGTCATGAATAGCCATGTTTATATCCAGGGTATTTTTGTGGCCAAAAGTATCTGGAGAGCTTGGGAAGCTGTCAAGCCTTGGCTTCGCTAGGTTGGGAATGGTTTTTGAGATGGGATTTCTCTCAACCAGCAGAATATTTCATGGTCACCTCATTTTTCTTAGCAAGGGCTTCCTTTGGCTAAAATCTAGGGGATGAGTGCTCTTCATTTTTACAAACATGGCATTCAAATGCCTAAGGATTTGTTTTTTAGAGCCACTATGAGTCTCCTCTCTTGGGATGATCTCCATGTTTAGTTCCGGCTCATCTGCCTAGATCGCCAAACTTTTGACTTGCTTGTCTCGGTCATTCTGCCTCATTTCCTGCATAAACTGGGAATTATGTTAGTTAAACCTTGGTGGAAAGATTAGAGATGGTACCCTGATACACCATTTACCAGCTACAAGACCAAGCTTCAATATTCTTGGCTAGTGCCTCATCTTCCCATGATTGATTCTCTCCATCATCGATGGCACCTTTTATCTTCCCAAAAAACATAGAGTTTGGATTTTCAAACTATTTGGGATGCTATTACAGAGCCCAAGATTGCTCATTTTTCTTGGTGTCTACTTTACCAAGGTTTTCCTTTGGGAGCCTGGCTTTGTCATTTAGGTGTGCCTGATCCTAAATGCTCTTTTTGTGGGCATTCTGAAACCATCATGCTTATTTCTTGCTTCTGTCGTTGGGCCTAGAACTATTGGAATTGGATTCTTGATTTCTTTAGGTCATTCTAGCTTGAGTCTTTTTCCTAGCATATGGTGCTCTTAGGTGACTCACCCAGAATGCATTCCCAGTACACACAGATTTGGCATGCTTTCAAGATGGAAATTCTATTGTCTTTATCGAAAGACTGAAATGTTGTTCTTTTTACTCATCTTTCTGGATATCACTATTTCTCTGTATGCTAAGGCATGTTTATGTAATAATGTCATGATGTAGATTCAAGTTCAAGCAGACAAGGTGGCCCTTGAGGTCACCCACTTACAAGAGCTTCTACAACACTGAGGAAATGCCCCTTGTTTTGTTTCTCAGGTGTCGCTAGATTCTCTCTCAACTGAGCGCATGCCGCCCCAGGGCCACCATCAAAGCTGGAATTCCTCTTCCAAGCATTCCAGAATACCATGCTCTTGGCACCGCCACTCTACCTCTCCTCCTTCTTAGAGGGTAGCAACCAATGGATGGCCTCCTCTGCCTCTTTACATTGCTTCTTCTTCATCTCGGGCTTTAGCTAGTGTTCCTATGTGGCCTTCTGCCACTTCTGATAAGTTCCCCCGCCTGGCGCTTGCCATTTCCCCCAGGCAGGAGGATGGAGAATTAAAAGAAGAAACTGATGATGGTTGGTCGCTTCCCATCTAGGCCCCTCAACCCAATGTTTGGGGTGATTATGATGACAAAGATCCTCCTCCCTCTTCTGTAACTTCTCTCGCAGCTTGAGGGCTCTTTTATATGTTTTTACGAATACTTGTTTAATTTTGGCCTAGGTGCCAAGTGACTTTGTGGGGTGATTTTTATCCCCGACCCTTTTTTTGTAAATATTGTACTCTTATATTTGAAACCTAATTGGTCGACAACAATTCTTAACAAGGATGATTAGTAATTCCTTTAAATGTACCTAATGCTCAATTATTGATTTAGGGATTAGGTTTTAGTTACCAAGAGGCACATCGGTCTGAGGCTTGTTTGCATCCTTTGAACTACATATAAATAAGCATACCAAGACAATGTGAAAGGGGTTATTATCATTTTTATTATAGGTAGATTAGATAGTGTTGATCAATAACTATAACATTGACCAAAATGTATCATTTTACCAAAATAAATAAAGATAAGTGCCTTTTTTTCTTTCATCTGTGGGAATTGTTTCATTATCATTTTAAATTAGTCCCTTGGATAAAATCTATAGATTTTCTTCAAAGTGATAGTTTGGTGTTGCATATTCCTCATTCAGTTCATAGATTCTATTGTTAATTGGTATTTTCACCTTGCACGGTTAAATTCAATTGATTGTGGCCACAATCAATCGGTCTGTCATTTTAAAAGTAATATTAAATTAAGATAACTTTGAATTTATCTAGGATTACATGCTCATTTCATAACACCTTTGAAGTGATATGTTTCTTGTAAATGATCTCTAAGGTTGTACATAGGATTGGGATGATTTTGACTCTATTGCCCATGATAGAATAAGGCACTGATCTATATGCATATTGGATTATGGTTATTTAGTTCTGTTAAGTTTTAGGATAGCTGTAATTGTAATAACATTCTATGTTATATGTGTTTTCCAAATGCAACAATCTCTCTTTCATTTATATTGGGAATGAGGCTAGGAAAGACATGTCCCTTCATGGGACATGTCTATTCATTATTATTTATAAGAAAGGACATGCATCTTCCCATTAATTATAATTTAATCAATCTTATAATGTTTCATCAATCAATTATTAATTAAGAATAATTTAATATTTTAATATTAAATATTAAATTTGATATGATTAATAATAATATAACATATATATTATATTATTATTAATCAACATATATTATATGTATTCTAATGATCATACGACTGAAGCTACAAACATTAACACTCCCTCTTAGCCAGGGAGGATGATCAAATAGAATGTGTAGTGGTCTCATGTGATAACATATATGACCCTCACTATAGAAAAACATCAACGCCCCCTCTTAGCTAGGGAGGATAAATAAATCCAATGTCAACACTTATATGAAACTTGACAACATCGATGATATAATGTAAGCAATAAAAGCATCATCCTCATGATGTAATCAATAGAAACATAGTCTCATGATGTGGATTTCCTTCATAAATGATTCTATCCACAAGTTCTATCTATTATTATCTATTTTAGCCATCACAAGATGTCTATCACAATATAAGGTCAAGTTATTGTAAGATCGTCACCTTTCAATAACTCTTACAAATACGAGTGATAATCATTTGGAAGTTGTCACTTCCTCATGATGTATGCAGGGGGTAGGCCCATTAAAAATATGGATTCATACACATGAAATCCATCATGCCTCAGCGTAGAGGGTGAAAACAAGGCATTTCACCTCTAACTTCTCTCACAGAGAAGAACTCATTGAGAAGATATCAATCTCTTGAACATCCAAGATTTCTTAAGATGAACTGTCAGACTCCCTCTGAGTCTGATATCAATCTTCTTAGCTCCTCATCAAAATTTATCTCTAAAGAGTCAAACTCTCTCTAAAAAAAAATTCTTCTACTTCTATCTCGAAGGTATGTCAGAGGGAGATTGCAAACAGCTTATAAACTAAACCATCTTATATGGAAATACCAAGGATAGAAGCATACAAGATTTTACTAGCCAATATTATAGCATAAATTTTCAAACTCAATAATTCATGTGCATTAATCAAACATGGAATACTTATCTTAATTTTCAAATATTTCCTTTTGTAAGGTGATCCCATATAGGAAATATCAACTCTCATCAAAATTTGAAGTTTTTTGTGGAAGACATGTTGCAGGAGATCATAATGTTGTTCGTGCTAGCCATGTCGATGAACTTCATGTAGAGCGACAACCTAGAGTGGTTGATCACCATTTATCACTCTCCACTAAGGATGGTTCAAATAGAAATGTAACATTGGTTATTATTCCCCCTAAAATGTACAATTACCACTCTTATATCGTTGAAAAATACTCAAGTCTTCTTGTGAAATGACTTGATTGCTCCAAGAGAGGTGATACTCTATAATTAATTCTTTCTTTCTAGAAAGAGACACACTTCCTTGAATAAATTTGTCTTTCTTAATTCTTGGCCACGATCATAAAAAATTAATATATCTCTTTAATGAAAGACACTTTTAGAATTTTCACATAGATCTGTACACAGTCTGCCATAACTTTTGAATTCCACACTTTCTCTCCAATCTCTCTAGTGAGATTATTCAGATTTTTTTTTCACAAATATATCCAAAATGCAAAAAAACCCAACAGTGGATTTGTGAGATATGATCCATGTACCGAGACTATATTTTCTAAGATAGTCACACATTCACCATCAACAAACTACTCTCTTACATTTGCAGTCTGGCTCTCATACCAAGTTAAGTTTTAGGATAGCTGCAATTGTAATAACACTCTATGTTGTAAGTGTTTTCCAAATACAACAATCTCTTTGTCATTTATATTGGGAATTGAGGCTAGGAAAGAATGAGGCAACAATCAATTATTAATTAATAATACTATAATAATTTAATATTGAATATTAAATTTCATATGATTAATAATAATATAACATATATATTATATTATTATTAATCAACATATATTATATGTATTCTAATTGTCATACGATTGAAGCTACAAACATTAACAAGTTCATTGTTCATAGTTTTGTGATATTCTATCCATATGTCCTATTCAATTCACATTCATATCTACAAACATTTTCATAATAAATTAAAGTAATTTAGTAAGAATTTTATGACATACTTCTTTCATTAAGATTTCTTTCAAGTACCTTGCCATATTTTGAGAGAACAAAGTTTGAAGTATACTTTATCTTCTATAAAAATCCTTAAGATTTGGACGATAAATCTAGGGTATAGGCCTACCATCCTTTGTTCTACAGAGATAGAATTGCAGAAGGTTCAACCTTATCTTAGTTGAAACCTTTTTAGTTGGCCAAATCACTTGGCATTCCAAACATTGGATTGGCAAGTTCATAGGAAATCCAATTTATTCATTTGAGCACGAACAAAAAGGATACCCCCTACTGTTATAAGTTCCAAGGTGGGGTATCTTCATATATGGCGAGATGACATCATGAATAATATCTAAAGAAAAAGGAATAGAATTGGAACAAGTAGGTATGATATAATTGGATTGATTCAATGAAGCATTTTTTTGTTGCAAAGAATACATAGTTTGAGCTAGGCTATAAATGGTAGGATGGGTAGAAAGGATGGTAGGAGGAGAAACATTAGAAATGTTTGGAACATTGTTGGAAATTGTTGGAATGGTTGAAAATTAAAAAGGAACACTAGGGTAAGTAGGAATAGATGAAGGAAATGAAACACATATCATACTTGAAGGGATAGAAGGAGCAATGGGGTTAGAAATTATCACATGGGTAAGATTGGAATTTTTACAAGAAGTTATTATAATAGGTGGAGAATAGGTAGAGACAAAAGGAAGTGTGGTAGAAATAGGATTAGAAACCTCAACACTAATTGGAGGTTGAGTATAACCAATCTTCTAAGAAAATTCTTAGATAGGTTTGACACTATTATGAAAAATTTGAGAAATACCACAAATAAACTAAATGCCATGTTCATCAATATGAATGACTTTTTTCAAAACACTGTGAAAGGCAACAACTTTAGAATTATCTAGTTTTCTTGATCTATCCATTGTTTAAATTTTTTCACAGCATTAGGAGGTTTTTGGATTTATGTGGGAGGAAATCTTAAAGCCTTAGATTCATCAACGGAGTAATGGGAAAATTTTTTCTCCAGAGGTGGAGGAAGATCATTGTTATGCATGTTGGTATCACAATATTCCTAGGAAGGAAAGAAGACTCGGGATCAAAGGAGCCCATAAGTCTATAAATTCTCTGAATGAGAATGCTATATGTAGGAATTAATGTAATAACACCCATGCACAAAATGAAAAGGGAGATATGTAAATTGGATTGAAACTAGAAGATCTAATATCATATAAAGTATAAATCAATTTGGATCTAACTCAATTTTAGATTTTTAAAGCAAAGACATCTAAATGAAAACAATGTAATGCATAAAGAGATCTAAACTAAAATAATCTAACCATTAAAATATAAACACCAAGTTAGAATAGGGATGATTGCATCTGGTTAACAAAAATGTATACTAGAAAAAAATGAGAAATGCTAAGGTGTAAATCACTCAAAAATATATAATACATATTGGAAATACAAAACAAACCCTTTAGAGAAAACTTGATCAGCACAACCAAAGGGATAAGACTGCTAATGCAAGATTTAAACCAAAGGGGTGTTTGGTATTCCCTTTTCAACGGGGTAGAAAATGTGGTGATGAATATGATAAAGAAAGGTAAAATAAATCTGATCTATTAAAGTAAATGCAAGAAAAGAAGAAGGATGTATGCACCTTCAATCAAGAACAAGAAATATGAACTTCATATTTGAATTTGACTGTTATCAGAATGTCAGGTCTTGTTGTAACTCCAAAACTAGAACTCTTAGATCTGTATTTGTCTGCTCTATAATTATTAGCCAAAAAGTGCAGGGACAAGTTAAGAAGTCAACTTGTACCTAGGAACTAGTAGAGAATTTGACTTGTTCTGAGCAACTCCAAGTTTGATGAAAATTTCTAGGTTCCTATGTTTGCACCTATACTTCCTGGATCCAGATCCACAAGTCCCAAAACTTGTTTGAGCACATAGAAAATAGAAAAATGGATGTGGAAAGAGGTTCTCCTTGGGAATACCCCTTCTTGGGAATTAACCTTGAAATTGAATTGAAATTTCATAAAGGAAAGAAGCATGTAAATTAAGAAGGTAAATGATTAATTCACCTTGTATGTAAAATCTTGATGGATAGATATTTAGATCCATCAAACCCGGGATGATGATTTTAATATGATTGGAATAAGATGTAGAATCAAGGATGCCCTCCAAAATGCATAAATCTATGATTTCCACTCCTAGATCATGAATATATGTATGCTTGATAATCACTTGGTGAAGGAGAGAGAAAGAAGGATGAAAGGATATTCTTGCTTGACTAGTGAAATATTCTACTTGCCCATCATGGGAGAGAAAAATATGTAAATTGAAAAGATTTCTTTTTCTTGAATGGATCTTAAATAAATGAGTTGGAGATCTTGAATTGGATATTTTCCTTCAAATCTTGAATTCAAATCCTCAATTGCACAACTTGAATACTTGATTGCTTGAATTATTGCACTTGCATGAGATATTGTTTGCATATGAATGATCGCAATAATGATGGATTGATACAAAAACTAGAGGAGAGAGTCTCCTTTTATACTTATTTTAGGATTCAAATTTGATCAAGCCAGACCACAAAATTAGACCTCTACATCGAACCAAGAGCTAAATCTAAGCTCAAAAACCTAGGGACAAGTCAAGAGACAACTTGTACCTCAGGGAAAGAGTTGATATATTAACTTGTACCCCTTGTAATAAGTTGAGAAGTCAACTTTCCCTAGGTAGAATAAGCCTATGATGTCAGGGAAAAAGAGAGGATGCATGAAAAATATTAAATGCTGGCATCCGGGATCAAGTATAACAGACATAAAAACCATGAAATCACCAAAATGGGGTTTAATAGGTCCTTAAAGACATTGAATTATGGGTGGTAACTGTTTAGTATGACAATTAGAGAATATTCTTGTGGATTTGATGGCTAATTTTACATTTAAGCATAATGAAATTCCTTGTGAGGAAATAGTTCAAGTTGAAGTTAAAACTAGGCCTGCTATACCTGATAACATTAACAACTAGAAAATCTTCAAAGATGAAAAAGATATAATCAGATTTTTAGCATGTGAGTAAGAGTATGAAGATCAATTGATAGACTTGAATTCTCATGTTGAGATGGAGGATGGGAAAGAAGTGTTGGTTGGAAAGGAAGTCATTTAGATTAAAACCAATAAGGTTCCAAAAGGCCTTGTAGCAATGGAGAGGTTCTTTGACAATAAAGATTAAAAAATGGACAAGAAAAATGCTAATGTCACAATGGATGAAGTAGAAAGGATAAACTTGGGAAATGAGGAATCTCCAAAAGAAGTATTTGTGGGTAAAGAATATTCTATTCTATTGGATGTCTTCTAAAAAGGAATATTATGACCTTATTAAGTTAGTTCATCACTTTTTATGGTTTAATTGGGGGGCAGGGATGGGTTCAAATGCACTTCTTGGCTACACTATATTCAGTAAAAAGATAAAGGTGGTTTGCGCATATTGGATCCCAAAATTCAATGAGGTTGTTAAGTAAAAATGTAGATAATTCAAGCAATTAATGGAGATGTCGTGAAGGAACACCTAGGAGTTCATTGGGGCACTATGGGATCTTGGTCAAGTTTTATGTATTATTTTTTAATTTTTTAAAGATGTAACAAGGTATGAAAGACCAATTTGGATATGTTTGGTTCACGTTTTTAAGGCTTTGAACCCAACTATACCTCCATAACTTATCAAGACCTACAAGGTAAAATTTGGTCAAAGGGGCACAAAATAGTGTAAAATAGGTGGAAATAGAAATTTTTATGTTTCTAATCAATATGTGGCCATTTCATGTTGTTTGTAAGGTGTTTTAGTTAGTTTTGTTTATATATTATAAAATTTGTCAAGTTGTCATAAACTTGCTAATGCAACTTTTGTGAAAAAACAATTGTGGCACCCTAATGGACACCAATTAAAAAAAGTGGTTGATTTCGATCGGGATGATTGTAAAATAGATGTTATAATCCTCTTTGAAATTGAGGCAAGGGGTTGTTGTTGTTTTTGAATGAGAAGTGTAATGATTGTTCTGAACAACATTGTTTTTTACAATTTTCTCGTGGTGTATAGAAGTGTACAGATTAAATTAGATCCATTATGCACTTGAACTGGTAGAAGAGTGAGTTATTCTTCAATTATAATTGATTTGGTGAATTTTCTCAAGTTTGAAGAAAGATATAGCAGTTTTGGTAAAACTAGTCCACAAACCCTCTTACACTTGGGTTTCGACTTATGGGCGAATTGGCCTATCATTCCACTAGCCAAAAGTCTTAATACTTTGAGGAATGGTAGGTCTCTATATATAAAAATATTTTTAAGGTGTTGGGACAGTTCCTTCAAATGGCCATTTTTAACATCAGGCACTAGGCCTAGCATTCCTATGTAATAGGCTTGGGTAGTATGCAAATTGGAATGCACAGGAACAAAGTAGTTCATTAGGCTCTTGTTTATGGTGGATTTGGTTATTTAAGCTATATAAAGATATTTTTTAAAGAGTTGGACTTGAGAGATCACCACATTTACTAGTGGTTTCTTTCAAAACAAGCCCAATTTGCCCTATTAGGTCTATGGTAGCACAATGTTTTTGACCTAGTCAATTATGGAGTTGAGAATTGGCATTTGGGAATGTTTAGTAGTTTTAAAAAGGGTATCTAGAAAGGTGAATTGTTTGGTATGTTATTTGGGAAGTATCAAAGTCGGGGATGAAACAGTGATTTGGTAGGGCTACTAGGAGTTGGGGTCATTACAAAGAAAGTGCCCATAGGGAAAATTGTGAGATCAGTTGGGTTGCCTTATCCTCATGTTTTGGGACCCCTTTGAAAGGGAAGAAGGATTCCTAGTGTCTAACCCACCTCTTCAATAGATTTGAGACTTAATCTTGTGAAACTATAGAATGTTCAATGAGATTCATGATGGATATATGGGACTTGATGTGAGAAGTGGTATCTATAGGGTTGTCAAAATTTCCATAGGTTTCATATGTCCTAGGGTCATTGTTATGATCCTTTCGTTGGTGTTATAAATTTGAAAAGTATCCAAGGGATTTTGGTATCTTGTGTTGAAGATCTAGTTCCAATGGGAGTGTAAAGATCTTTGTGGGTTGCAGGTTTGGTGTGTCAAAGAAAATTGTCTTGCCTTGTAGCTCTGCATCATATTGGTATCAAAGTAATTGTGATCATTGCGAGAGTATATTCTTGTTTATGTCAACATAAGAGAGTAAAGTACATGCTACCATAATGCCTCCAAAGGGGATGAATACAGAGGTTAAAAAAGGTTCCAAGAGTTGGAATAAATATGGGAGGAGAAACTTCAAGCAAGGGTGGTTAAGGAAGTAAGGAAGGTAAGAGGAAAATATAAAAAGGATAAAAGGGACTTTGGAGACACTGAAGATGAAGTAGAGAGGGAGGAAGAAACTCCTCCAACTCAAGACATGCCTGCAGACCAAAAGGTGTTCATAGAGGCTTTTAAGGTACCACACAAAGAATCCTTCAAGGTTATGGTGGATCTTCCCACCTATAGTGGAAATTTGGATGATGATAAATTATGAAGTAGATAGATTCCTTATATAACTACTTTGAGTAAAATGAAGTGACTAAATATAGGAAGGTGAAGTTTTCTAAGGCCAAATTGAAGGGGTCGACATTAGTGTGGTGGAATTACACCCTAGGGGAGAGGGTGAAGATGGGAAAGAATATGACCATTTCTTGGAATAGAATGGTGTTTATGATAAAGACCAAGTTCATGCCTACTGACTATGAGATCCAATTCATCAGGAAACTACACAATTTGAAGCAAAAAGATTAGGATGTGGATTCCTATACAAAGGAATTCCACAAATTAAGTTTGAAGGAAAATCATTATGAAGATGAAAGGGAGAAGGTGGCTAGATAGATGAATGGTCTAAAGTTTAAAGAATAGAAGATGAAATGAGCATAGTGGTCCCTAGAATCATAAGTGAATGCTTTCAAATAGTGTTAAGGGTTGACAAAAAGCCAAGGAGATAAAGTAATCAAAATAATAGAAGTAGAGTTGGTAGACATCAAAGGTAGAGGTAATTTTCCTGGTATAAACCAAAACCAAAGGACACAAGGGGAGGCTAGTCAGAGTGACCAAGCAGTAGAATCAAAATTTATAGGTATTTTTAGAGGAAGGAGGCCCAACAATAGGGGTAGATCTGGTGGACAGGGTAGATGTCCTAATATGTTAACTAGGAGATGTTATAATTGTAACCAAGTAGGATATCATGCAAGTAGACATCTTGAAAAGAAAGATTCAAGTTCTCATTTGGGAAATTGGAGAACCCACATAGTTTTTGAAAAGGATAGTCAAAGTGTTAATGGGCCAATTAGATCTACAGATCCTGAATGTGCATATAACTTGATGATCTGAGAAGAGTACTCTTGAAGGAAACCGAGGTACAAGAATCACCACAAAGAAGATCCTTATTTAGAACCACCTACAAATATAATGGTAAGGTTTGCTAATTTATTGTAGATTATGGTTCTACTGACAATTTGGTGTCCACAGAGATGGTTGAAAATTTGAACCTGCAAAAAATCAAACATCCTTATCCTTATCAGGTGTCTTGGTTGAACAACGGTCAACAAGTGTTGATTGATGAACAAGTATGGGTAGATTTTCAAATTGGGGAGTATAAGGATAGATTTATTTGTGACATCATCTCTATAGATGAACTAGTGGCAAGATTAGGGTCCATGTTCTTCCTCTTCTTAGTGGCTCGTGTGATAGGTGGCATGAAATGACTACCTTAAGGGGACATAAGATGCAAGATGTAACACAAGGATGTGCCTAGGAAGCTAAGGATGATGGCAATAGGACTAGGATGCGTTGAGGATGATGAATATGCTCATATAGATTAAGGATAACTTGATGTATGCAAGGATTAAGTGTTGCTTTCCCTAGTGTAAGATAAAGTGGATCTGATTGTCTACCTAAGATAGACTTGTGGTCTTCGGTGGATGGGATTCTCTGTCAATGCGAACCAACTTTTTGATCAAGGTGATGAGATTGTAAAGGAAAAGGGAGTTATCCTAAAAAAAGATTAGTTTAAGGACAATCAAGGATGGGGTTTGATTAAAATGTAGGTTCTAAGAAACTCAAAAGGGGATGTGATACCAAGTGAAGGATGTGATTAAGATTTCTATTGATGATGATTAGGATGATGCTAGGTTGACTAGGATTGGATTGGATTATGCCGGATTATGCTAGGGTGAGTGTGTGATGTGTTTCTAAATATGACAACCTGCAAAAGGACATTGTTTTGATGATTTAGCAAAAGGCTTGATTTCTTTCTTATTTTCAATAGGTTTGTTCAATGGCAAGAACCAATTTCAATAGAGTCAAATTAGAAAATAACAAGCATCTATCTTGAAAACAATCCAACAAGGGACAAAGCAACCTTGAAGGATACAGGCAAGTGACAAATTAGTATGTTGGGTATCCTGTTGTGTTTTGGATTTGCCAATGTTGTTCAAACACTTCAAGCACACATCTACCTAAGGAATTGGCTTCGAATGAAATATTATAGACCCATTTCTTGGTAGTCATTTAGCTCACACATCACTGTCACCCCTGAAAGGGTTCCCGTGTTTTTGCCTTTTTCCAGGTATTATTGTTGTGCTACGAAGATCTCTTTCACAACACAATACCTTGGGACACATATGATGGGGATCTTGGGAGGAGATTCTTCCCTATCCTCACACTATAATAAATCACCGTTTAGAGGTAAATTGTGTAGCTTCTATTCTTAGAGTGTTTAGTGTCTCCATTATATTGTATCCTCTATGTTCATGCAAGCACGATTCAAGCATATAGTCCCATAGAGTGTCTTGACAAAAGTGGTCACATAAATGTGATTGAGACTAGGAGGCCACACTTAAGTTATACAAAGAGCCGAGAATAAGCTTAAATGCCAATCGACTCCCAAGGCTTTAACCCCGAAGAGTATATTTGATTAATGTGAGTTAGAGTGTGGTGGCTTACACCTAGTTCTCACGTGGGTCGTTCCTGGGAGATTTTCCCTCAATCGAAAGGCCCAACTAAAGGATTAATTTTAAAAACATGGATTGGCGATGAGAAGGGTCTAGATTTCTGATTTTCCCACAAGGGGGAATAGAGAATACTCTCCTACCCAATGTCATTTTCTCCAAAACACGTAAGACAAGTTTGTTCTTTCCTAAATATTTATTTTTTTAACACAAAGCAAGTGCGTCTAGGTTTTTGATCTTCCCAAAAGGGCAGAGAGCATAATCCCCTAACACTTTCTTTGGATTAGACAAAGAGATCTATCTAATTAATCTATGTTCCTAGAAAATGCTAACAAGAACGATTGTTTAGTTGATTGAAATTGAGGCAACCTGCAAGACAAATAGTTAGTAGTTTGCGAATTGACTTCTTTGACTAGAGGTGCTGCAAGATAGCTGATTAGTAGTTTCCAAACCTTAGCCTTTGACAAGCTCTATCACAAAAAACCTAAAAAGGTAGCAAATTGATTAATAAAATTCTGTCAGAGCGTAGACATCATTTTAAGGCACAAATGTTAGTTATGTATTTCAGCTCAAAAATGACAGAATGCAAGAAATACGCCAGAAAAACATAGAAAATAGGAAATTGTTATACCAGGAGGAGACCAATTTGTGCAACACAAACACTGATTGATGATTGTCTGAACTAGCATTTTTGCAGATGCCGAAACATTAACCAATGTTTCTGTAGATGCTACTATACCTGCAAGTTCACAAAACATAGCTAAAAATAGCACAAATTTATTTTTACTTCTTTCTTAGACTTCAAATTGATCAAATTTAGCTATTTTCAAATTATCCTAACATTAAAAAGATAGTTTTTTTTATGATTTATCAAGATTTAGTGAAATTTTGACATTATAACTTCTTATCAAGTTGATCTCTGGTAAAAAAGAAGAATGCTTAAATACCCAAAAAGCTGTGGGAACGAGAATAGATCTTGAAAAAAGAAAACTATGTTTGGCAAATCTTAAATAAACAGTGCTAGGCGGAGATGTCGATGCTGGGCACAGATGTTGATCAAGGTAGTAGAAGCCAATCCAAGGCACAGCCGTCGATTCAGGGTGCAGATGGTAGTTCAGAGAGAACCGACATCTACGCAAACGCCTTTATATAAATTACAGATGCCGATCCACGTGTTTGGCAAAATTTGAAGAAAAAGACAATAATTTTAGAAGGGTTTTACAGATGTGGGTCCCACCAGGTGTGCCAGAATGTAGTATGAGGAAAAATGTCAACCTGCAATCACTCACAAATAAGAAATCATTAGAGGGTTAGCATCTAAAATCTAAGTGAGATAAAAGAAAGAAAGACAAAACAAACTAGCCTCATATCATCGGATAGAGCTAAAACAAGTTGCACCCATGAGGCTTGTTTGATTTGCTCTTTTTGGATTGAATGTGGGTGTGCTCTCTCAAACACACAAATGAAGTGGATCCCCAATGTAAAATGCAACTATGAACGTAAAATTTGGGATCAAAAGAAGAGATTCAAGAGCTAGTATGAGGAACTAGTCTCAAATTCTTCAAATTATTATGATACTATGATAAGGAAATGTAATACAAGAAAGAAGCTTATGAATCATTTACCAAATTGATCCTAGCATGTGATTTCTAAGTAATTTAAGAATAAAAACATGAAACTAACAAATGAAATTCTAAAGCAATTCTAGCATATTAACAATGCACAATGAGAGATGAAAATTGAAGACGAGAAGGCCTCTATTTATAAATTTTTGGGATAGAAGAGGATGGGTTGAATGAGGTGGTGTTTATGTGGCATCCACATAAGAGCCACATAAGGGACACATAGGCTTGAAGGGATGGCTAATTTTGAGTCAAATATAGCAATAAATATTGAGTGGCTCAAGAATTCCAAGTGGGGGATAAAGGAGTAAATAGCCTTAAAGAGGAATGGGTGCCCATTTTGGAGAGAATTATCCCACATGGGTGAGCATTCTATTAGCCTTAAAAAGGTTAGGAATCACCTTTTAAGTATGATCAGAGGACAACTAGGTAGAGAAATATGATTAGGAAGTGAGGTGATGGGAGTAGAGTAGGAATAGGGTGGGTTTAAGGTAGGTCTCTAGGTTGGATTAATAGGTTTCTAGCTAGGGTTTAGATTATAATTCAAAGTAGATTTAAATAAATCATAGTTTAGAAGAATTAGGTATATGAAGGAATTTTAATAAATATAAATTTATTAAAAAGGGGATTTTGTGAGGAAAATGTATTTAAATAAAATACATTAGGATAGTATTTGATCATTGATAAATACCAACTATGAAAGTATTTAATTGATTGAATTAAATAGTTAGAGGAATAAGAGGGAATTTAATATTAATAATAATATTAATATTTTTGGAGATCTACATTTTTCCCCTCTTTGACGTGGCATCGCAAGTGATGTTACGTCAAAAACAAGAAAATAAGTTGCCCCAGAGGAAGAGGGTTTCTAGGAGTCATGCCAAAGCAACGATGATGTAGGGTTGTGCCCCCTCAAGAAAAGAACACAACAAATACGTCATTGTGGGATTTTCTCAAAAAAGGACACAATGGGAAGTTGGAAGAGATAGGAGGGAATAAATAGAAGCCTTCTAAAATGCAACTAAGAATGAAATTAAGAATGCAAATGCAAGTATGAAATTTAATGCAGCTAACGAGCTTTGTGGATCCATTTGTGTGAAAAATATGGAGAGAAAATCTGATTTTGATATTGCAAGAGGAGATATGCACATCAGGTATTTGAAAACATAGATAACAAAATTCCTTTTGCATGGACTAGATGCTCAAACAAAAGCACACTGTAGAAGCCGCATGTATCAGTAGCCACCAGTCACAATGCAGCAAGATATAATAGATCCAGGTAGTGGTGAGTAGGTTGAAAATGACACAAAGAGATAAAATCAATAAAGAAGACCTCATGACAAAGCACTCATTCAGTCCAAAGTTCTTGCCATGAAGAGGATTGATGTGATGAAGGATTTGATAAGCCGATGCCGTAAGGATGCATCCTAATGGGCAAAGATTGGATTTGATGTGAGTAAAAGATATTCGCTTGCAAAATTCGTGAATAGAATGAGGAACAAGGATAGTTGGTCGCAAAACTAATTTGGTGAAAAACATGATTGCAGTCATAGGAGTCGAAATGTCATTGAAAATTGAGAAAATTGAGCGATGTGGAAAGAAATAAGGGTTTATTGCAATATTTTTGAGAATATTTGA
The DNA here is from genome assembly GCA_018584345.1 of Thuja plicata. NCBI lineage: Eukaryota > Viridiplantae > Streptophyta > Pinopsida > Cupressales > Cupressaceae > Thuja > Thuja plicata. Next base: position 92,647 of record MU215780.1, read on the forward strand.
TGTTTTTGAATTTTTTAGAAGGTTTGAATTTTTTTTGGATTTTTGCAATTTTTAAATGTTTTGTGGATTTTCTATGCATTTAGGTTGTACAATGGGACTAATTATACAAAAATATATAGCGGGGTGAAGGAAATGGAGCGAGAAAAATTTCAGGGAAAATGGGGGCTATAAGAGGGGCTGGGGGCTTAAACAAGGTCATTTGTGAATAGTGATTAGGCAAAATGAGAGCTCTGGAGAGAAAACATGGCTGAAAAGAGGATTTTGGGGTAGTTGGGAGAACGCGTTTGCACACATGGGAGACCCGTGGAGCAACCATTACTGGTGAGTGACTAAACGTTTACCTTGCGTTTAATTTTGTCAAAGTTTTTAACGCTTTCTGGGTGCATTAGGGGGCATTTAATGAGGGTAGATTAGGTTGTGTTTACCTTTTTCCCTCCCACATCTGCATCTTCAAAGACAATGATCTGGGAGGGAAAAAGGCAGAGACATCGGTGTAAGAACCGATGTTTCTGGCTAAACCGACGTTTGTGCCCAAATGGGCAAACACCAAGGGAAGGGAAATGAACGGACCTGGCGGGGGTTGGGGATGGGTCGAAAAAAGGACCTAGGGACATGATGCCCAATTTTCGGAGGGGTTAGGCTAGGAATAGAACCAATATCGGCTGACATGGTGGATTTTGAATTTAGCAAGAGTAGTTCCCACCATTGGGATCTCGAGAGCATTGGCCGCAGATTATGGAGTTGGATGCCCAGCATACAAAGGCAGACTGCAGATTACTAGTAGTGGTTGGGTTGGATTATGTACCCCGTTGGCCTAGGCATATAGGTGCATAATGAGATGATGACTACCCTGATCGAGCGGTGGCATAGTGACACCACTACATTTCATCTGCCGACTAGGGAGGCCACTATCACTCTCAATGATGTGTGGTAGATTCTGAGGGTCGGTACCATAGTACAGACTAGAGGATAGCAACCACTACATAGAGACCACATTTAGGAGACCAATGAGGAGGCTCCCAAGATATAGGACCTGGATGCCCTAGCAGCCAGCAGTGGACAGGAGGTTGATGTGCATAGCCCTATTTTTGGCTGGACTAATCAGTAGGTGGATGCTAGCATATTTGACTGGTCATGGTTTTGGTATGGGGTGGTCACGAGCATTAGCAGGGATGCTCAAGGAGGGGGTGACCTACTATTGGGGGTTTGTCATCCTATGAAAGTTATACCATGATCTACACATGACTGTGTACTACGGGGTGCCCAACATGGGGACTAGAGTTACTGTGTTGTTAGTTTGGGCATGGGAGCACATCGCAGTGTTCTGAATGATGAGATTTTGAGAGGCTTGGCAGCAGAGAGAGACATATACATGTACATATAGGCTATCATTGAGATATACCTCCATTGGTCAGAACAAATACTGGCGATGGTTATTGGATGAGGTTCAGGTTTTCTACTGGACCCCATATAGACTCTGCAAGCCGTGGGGAGCCATGGATCGGGAGGCAAGTGTGGAGGATGGCTTTGAGCATTTACTATAGCTTTCATATGTACAGACATATTGTTTTCTACTGGGGAGGACCATCCACTAGATACAGGGATATAGACCATCTAGGGTCATGAGATAGTTTGAACTGCAATAGGGGGTAGTGATAGAGGATGAGTTACATCCTCATGTCACGAGGGAGGTGGGTCTGTGGGGGAGATACACTAACACTCACAGTGAGGATATCCAGGAGGACCATGGCAAGGATAGAATTTGTGGCCAGGCTCAATGTCATTGACACAGGTATGACGATAGAGTATGCAACATGGTGGGCCGCACACACACCCTTAATGCTCACTGATCTAGTGCAGGTAGCATCCCATGAGAAGCTGATAGGAGACATGGAGGTGGATGACGGGATAGCTATAGGAGATGCCCCTAAGACCTCAGCAGCTGGGCAGAGGAGGAGGCCATAGCATAGATGGGTTCTTTCTCAGATAGAGGCATAGGCAGAGGGAGGATAGGATCAGGGGCCATAGGGGCCACCAAGGGATGCATAGGACCAGGCACCTCAGATGCTGATGTAGGGATAGGTACATGCACCTTAGGTTCCAACATAGGTACAGGTACCACAGGGGCCACAGGGGCCACCAGCAGGATATGTTACACAGGATACACATGATACTATCATCGCAGAGCAAGACAGTTTAGAGACTAAGTGCGCGAGAGTATGAGGGTTGTTGGGGATGGTGGAGGTATCATAGGCTAGCCTCCAGATTGAGATGACTTGTGTATAGGGATACTAGCTACAGAGACAACCTGGGTAGACAAGGAAGAGGGTGCACTTGACACCTTATAGGGAAGAGTTGACTTAGGATATTTCTCTATGGTTGATGTGACTCAGGATGCTAAAGAGCTACAGACTGAGATAGGGATGCTGACAGGTCAGTTGGTTACCCTTACAGAGCAGATGGATTAGGCCATAAAATAGATCATTACATTGACCTCAGAGAGGGATATGGAACAAAGGTGGGTTGAGGCTTATAGGACTGAGCAAGACATCACTAGACAGGCGGGCAGTGCATGTGGGGAAGGACAGGTGGTGGCAAAGACTTTCGCAGCTCACAAAGATGTGGCCAGGGTAGGTAGAGAGGAAGCCCACCATCAGGTGTTGTATCATCAGCTAGTTCCTGAGGAACACAAATTGGAGTACTCAGAGAGGTCGCAACCATAGACCACAGATCAGACTTTTGCATCTCATGGATCTATGGGGATGCCACCACATCCACCACTAGGGCAGGGCGGTGGATCATCACAACCACCTACATGATTCATCAGAGGATTATGTGAGACACATTTTTGCCTTTTGAGATATACATGTATATCAGCACCTCGGTGCATGGCTTATGTATTTTATTAATGACATGATACATTGTATTTATGGACATTTGTTATATATATATATATATATATGATGATCGATGAGGACTCTATGATTTAATGTGATTCTATTCCTTGATCTATATGATGTTATGATGCGTATGCTTATATGACTACTAACATTTGATTCTTGTAGGATGTGATGCATATGTATGTAGGATGGTTTTATGTTTATGTATATATGATGTATGACTGATGCAGGGTGGATGATGCTTATATGATGTACTGACGTGTGTGGATTCAAGATGTGATGTGATTTTATGATGTATGCAATGTATATGCTAATGTTTAATGAATATGAATATGGATGAAAGATGACTCTAAGGTACATAATGAATCTAAATGAATCTTAAAAATGCAAGACTAAAATGGATTGAAATGATTTAACAATGGAAGATGTAAAATGAATCTAAATGATGGGTTGACAATGCAAGATTATAATAATGAATCTAAGATGAATTAATTATGCAAGATCCTAAAATGATTTTAACTATGCGATTAAATAAAGAACTTAATGCAATCAAATGATGATCAATGCAATCTAATGATGAACCTAATGCAATAATGAACCTAAAATAACATGAAGAAAAACACCAGATGCAATGGATGAGGTGGGACCCATATTTTTAGTGTGTGTCACAATCAAGCGATGAACCAGCTAGGAGGACTATGAAGGAACAGGTAGGGAATGTTAGCATGATGAAGAATCGGGATGTTAGTGCGATGTTGAGAAGACTAGACACATCACCAATAGACAAGGACCAAACTGAATGATTAATTACAAGCAAATAATTACAAGTGATTTATGTACAAAGGTTGCTGCCAAGATTTGATTGGATCTTGTTGTTTGATGTGTGCGATAGTGTTGGAACACCCATGGAATGTGGGATATGTTGAGGGTCAGGGAGATGTGATGATGGTGATGGAGGGGAGTGAGATTTTGATAGATAATGGATTGGTCCACTATGTGTGATGCTTGTTTCTAGGTTTTTGTCACCCATACTTGTCCAAGGTGCCTAAATGCCAAGTTTTCACCATTGGACGAAATATTTCTCTTTATTATTATTTTTTTTTTATGTTTTTGATGTTGTCCAAGTGCATGTTTGCCAATTTTTCACTGGAACAACCATTTTTTAGCTTCATTTTTCTACTTTTTTACATTTTTTCACAACTGTTTTACATTGTTTTTGTACTTTTTTAGGACTTTTTATACTTTTTATGGATTTTATTAGATAAATAGAATGAACAACCAACTGTTAGGTATAGAAGTGCCTGACATGAATGTTATTGTTAGGATCATTCAATGGTTCTCCTTCAGGATTGGAGAGTTCATATGCCCCCAAAACTAAAGCATGCACTAACAACATAGGGACCTTGCCAGGTGACTTCAAACTTACCTTTCTTTTCCCGATCAGTACCCACTTTCTAATATTCTTTTAGCACAAGGTCCCCCACCTAGAACTGGTGTGGGTAGACCTTCTTGTTATAGTTCCTCTTGAGTCTATTTTGATAGACAATTAGGTGATCATAGGCTTGCTGGCGCTTTTCATCTAGCAGATAAAGTTGTGTGATTTGTGCTACTTCGTAATCTTCATCATCAACCAGGCCTCTTAGTGATACTCGGAGGGATGGTAGTTCAACCTTAATTGATAGGACAACTTCAGCATCATAGACTAGAGAATATGGAGTAGTGGCTCTAGGAGTACAGTAGGAAGTGTGATATGCCCAGAGAGCAGGGTTAATCTAGAGATGCCAGTCACGACCAGTATCATTGACAAATTTTTTGAGGATTTTGAGGGTTTTATTAGTTGCCTTAGTGTGGCCATTACCTTGAGGGAAATATAGACTGGAGAAATGGTGATGGATATGAAGGTGAAAACACAGATCATTGATGTGTTGATTTTCAAATTGTGTCTCGTGATCTGTGAATATAGTGGAGGGTATGCCAAAGTGACAAACAATGTGGTAGAGGATGAATTTTGAGATCTGGAAACCTATAGTGTGGGTGAGTGGAATTGATTTGACCCACTTTGTAAAGTGCTTTGTTGCTGTGATTATGTATCTGTGGCCTTCAGAAGAAAGGGGAGTAATCTTACTAGCGAGGTCAAAACACCAACAAGAGAAGGGCTAAGCAGGTGCAATAGGTCTGAGGTCCTATGTCAGAGCATGGATCAGATTAGCATGTTGTTGGCGTAGACACTTCTTGACAAACCCACAAGCATCATGTTCCATTGTAGGCCAATAGTACCCTATTCATAAAAGTTTCTTGGCTAGAACCATACCACTTGTGTGGGTACCACAGATTCTAGCATGTACCTCTTGTAAAGCCTGGGTGGCTTTGATTTCATCTAAACATCTAGAGAGCACATTGTGATAGCCTCGACAATAAAGGGTGTTGGCTACAACGATGTAGTGGGAATCTCTATGAATAAAGTTTTGGTGTTGGGTTGCAGTGAGATGAGGGGATATGATACCATTTTGTAGGTAAGCTTGGATATCTTGGTACCACAAGGACTAGGGACCAACAAAGACACATACGCGATTCAATTCATCATTCTCATAAGCGGGAGCATGAAGTTGCTCAACTAAGAATTTGTATTGCGTAGACTTGTGAGGAATCTCTAAAAGGGGCCATTCATGGCCATTGCATTAGCAACCTTATTCTGCAAGCGTGGTACTTGTGTTATCTGCAGGTGGAGGAATTTTTCTTTCATCTTGTCAACCATCTTCTTATATGGCATCAATTTGTCATCTTTGGTTTGATACTCATCTAGAACCTATTTGATGATTAGTTGGGAATGACCAAAGACATGTGGGTAAAAGTATAAACCTGTGTCACACTTTTACAAAGGAAGAGGACCATGACATGCAAAACTGTTAAACTTTAATGACATAAAAGTGGCATTTGTGTTTAGAATTTTAAAATGATGTAAACTAATGAAATGTGTAAAATTTGATGTAGTTTATGCCTATAATTTTTTAATTTTTTTTTGAATAAGCATTGAACTATTTTTTTAATTTTTGAAGTCCATTTTTTAATTGCACAAAAAATGGTAAAAATATAGGGTCTAGTTCCCTCCAACTAAATATATGCAACTAATCCTTTTTCCTCTAATTTTAGAATATGTTTTAGATGACATGTACAACTAGTGCATAAAATAAGAAAGATTGGTTTTTGGTATATATTTTGTCTGTTATAACTATTCAAAGTCGGAGTTACCCAAAATTAACAGTTTTTTTCTCCCTCCACATTTGCCCTAGCAAATCTAAACCAAATATTAAAAAAAATTACATATTATTGAAGAGGACTCTCTCCTCTAGTGTTAAATATAAGTTGTAAATTTTTTTGACATGATTTGCTATTTTTTTTTATTTTTTTATAACAAGCGTGTTCTTCAATGTTAAAATACCTACTTGGAGTTTTTTCAATTTATAATATATTATATGTAATCAAAACACAATGAAAATTATATGACCGTAATCTAGACTCTGAGCTCTACAAAAGGGTATATTTAGATTTTAAAAATGGTTGAGTTTTGATGAAGAAATTAGTTGTCTAAGTGAGAAGTTCTGTAATTTATAAATTTTTGCCTATTTGGCTGCCACATACGATGCCACATAGACAGTTTCGGCCAGAACTGGTTTGGCCAAACTAGTTCCGGTCTAACCCTCCAATATAAATATGTGCCAATTATTCATCGATAAAACATAGTTGGATTATATTTACTCATGAATTTCTGGCCAAAACTCATTTGCCACATCGACGCCACGTTTGTGCCACATATGTACAGCCAAAAATATTTTGGCCAAAACTATTTTGGCCGAAACAAGTTCGGCCAAAACTATGAGAATGGCCCTCAAGTGTGACATAGCTTTGTACTTTTACCCATGTATATTTGTGATGTTCCATTCTATAGCCATGCGAAGCCCTATGATTAGTGCCTCATATTCTGCAATGTTGTTTGTGCAGGGAAATCCCAATTTGAATGACATAGGGATGTAGTCACCTTGAGGTGTGACAAAAAGTATTTCTGCCCCTGCACCATGAGTTGTGTAGGACCCATCAAAGTAGAGTTGCCAAGTAGGTTGCTCTTCTATCATGCATAAATGCTCATCTGGAAATTTGTGATTAGGGGATAAGCATCCACCAATGGGGCTTTTTCTAGCTAATCGACGATGACTTTCCCTTTAATGGATTTTTTGTCTACATATTGAATATCAAACTTGCTTAACAACATAACCCATTTTTCCATTCGTCCTATGAGACTAGTCTTGGAGAGTAGGTACTTGAGAGGATCCACTTTTGAAATGAGCTTGGTTGTATGACTAAGCATATAGTGGAAAAGTTTTTGAGTGGCTAAGACCACTGCTAGATGTGCCTTTTCCATAGGTGAATAATTGATCTCATAACTCACTAAGGTTCGAATAATGTAATAAATATATCTTTCTTTTCCTTCATCATCCAACTGAGAAAGGAGTGCCCCCAGGGCTGTTGTAGTAGCAGAAATATATAGGATGAGTGGTCGGTCGGGTACAAGTGGTACCAAGATTGGTGGATTAGCCAAATATTCTTTGATCTTGTCAAAAATCTTCTGACATTGAGGATCCCATTTGAAAGTGTTATCTTTTCATAGGAGATGAGTGAACGGTTGGCACTTGTCTGCTAACTGAGAGATAAAATGGCACATAGATTGTAGCTTTCCTTGGAGGCTAGGCAGTTGTCAAAGTGTTTTTGGTAGAGGCATTTCTATGATAGCTTGTACCTTCTTTGGATCTATTTCAATGCCTTGTCTGGATACAATGAACCCAAGAAGTTTGCCTGATGTAACCCTGAAGACACACTTCTTAGGGTTGAGCATTAGGCAGTAGTGTCCAATCCTGTCAAAGACACATTCCAAAACATTTAGGTGATTTTCCCTTTTTACTAATTTTCCCAAGATATCATCTACATAGTCTTCAAGAATCTTGTGAATCATGTAATGAAAAATGACAATCATGGCCCTCTGATAAGTTTCCTCAGCATTCTTCAAGCCAAATGACATCATATTATAGCAAAAAGTGCCCTAGGGGGTTGTGAATGTTGTCTTGTGTTTATCTTATTTTGCAATACAAATCTCATTATATCTGGAAAAGTCATCCATGAGTGACAACATCTCATGTCCTGGTGTGAGATCCATGATCATGTCTATGTTTGGTAGTGGGAAATCATCCTTCGGACATGCCTTATTGAGATCTCAGAAATATGTACATATCTTGATTGATTTATTAGGTTTAGACACTGACACCATGTTAGAAATCCAGTCATAGTAGTCAATGGCGTGGATGATCTTGGCTTGGAGTAACTTCTCTATCTCTGCTTTGACAAGTAGTGCCACTTTAGGGTGCATCTTTCTGAGCTTTTGTTTGACAGGTTTGATGTTTGGGTCCACTGCAAGATGGTGAACCACCAAGTTGGGGTCTAATCCTCACATGTGGGAGTAAGACCATGCAAAATTATTGATGGACTCCTTCAAAAAAGTGACAGGACCACTTTCTTCTGATTCAGTCAGAGATGCTGCTATGTATGGGATGGGAGGATTCTCTTTGGTGCCCAAGTTGACAGGTTTTGTTTCTTCAATGAGAATCAATGAATGTTTAGGCCTATAATCATGGATTAGAGGAAGAGGAGAATATTCATCCTCTAGCACCTCAGGGAGGTTTTTTCCAGTCGATACGCCCTTTGTTTTAACTTTTTTTATGATCAGCTAGCGTCCGATAGGGGTTTTCGCTAGGGGATCAATTTTTCTCTTTTTTATTTTTGTTTTCTTCTTCATTTTTGTGGCTGAAGTTCTCTTCCCCAAAGTATTCTTTTGGGTCCAGTTTGGAGACATATGCTGAGTCTTGCCCCCAATCATTTCTATGTTCAATTGTTTCCATAAATCTTAGCAGCACATCCTCACTTTGGAACTCTTCAATGTGCACAACACTTGGTTGGTCCTACTCTATCAATTGAGGATGGCAGAGGAGAAGGTCAATGAATAGAATGGAAATTTGGCATAGGACAGAATGGCCTAGGAAGGTTTCATCATCAAAGACATCATCATAGGCTCTCACAACTTTCTCTTCCAGGACATCTTCGATGTCAGCAATTTCACCTAGGGAAGGATAAGAGGGATAGATGTTTTCTTTGGTGTCCCCATTCATGTTAGAGTCCATGCCAAGGCCTAGGTGTTTTTCTCGTCAGGTAGGTATGATAGGATCTTTCATTCCTTTCTCTTCATAACCAAGGCCACCTCCTTGGTAGTTATATTTTTCTGTCACTAGCTTGTGAGTTGCAGGGTACTTACATTTGAAGTAATTGAGGCAACTTGTGTCCTTGGGTGGTGGATCCTTATAGAGCCATTGGTTGATGTTTGGTGTCATTTACTGGCTATTCAAAGTACCATTTGAGATAACAGTGGTAGGACCCAATTATAGCAGCTTGGTTGTTTTTGGTTCTGTCTTTCTTGGATTAGGTTGGCGACCTTCAGTGTGTGGGTAAACTGGCAGTGCTCCAACTATGAAAGCATCAGATAAGTTGTACTTGCCACAACCTTTGTTGTTGATCTTGACCGTGGATAGGGTGGAAGAGAGGATTTTTTCTGGGTCTGAATGGGTTTGAGATGAGCTGGTGATAGAGGTTCCAATGTCAATCCTAGGATAATAATTGGAATGTGGAAAGGAGGTTTTCAATGCATTGTAGTATGTGAAGGGCTTGGGATCTGTGCGGATGGTGATCTCAGTGCCGTTATATGGAAATTTTATGCACTGATGGTAGGTGAAGGGGACGGATTGAATAGAATGAATCCATGGGTGTCCAAGGAGGATGTTGAAGGGAAGGTCAAGATCAAAAACATGACATACTGTAGCTTGGATAACAGGGTCCACTTGGATGGGTAATGAAATGGTGCCTTTAGAAGTGCATTCTAGATTTTCATATGGTTTTATTGTTATGACCTCATTTGTTATATCAGCTTCAATGCAACCCAAATATTTTATGAATTTTAGAGTACACATATTTAGGGCCAAACCATTGTCTATCATGACCCATTTGATGGAAAAATCTTTAACCATGATAGCAATATATAGTGGGAGATTATGATCAGGTTCTTTTGAGAGTATGTCTATTGGTTTAAAGGAGGCCCCACAAGATGTAGACAAGTGTCTGATAAGAATCTAGAATTTAGTTAGGTTGATGTTGCTAGGAACATGAGATTCTTGTAGGGCTTTATTGAGGATCTCTTGATAGGTGGGTTAAGTGCGGAGGGGATCCAAGATGGAAATTTGGGCAAGAGTATTCCCTAGGTGTTCCAAAATGTTGTATTGGGTACCAAAAGATGGAGCGGTACTGACACCTGCAACTGTTATTCTACCTCTACGAGTGGTGACTGCGCATTGGTTATCGACAACCTTGACATGGATGACATTGACTTAGGATTGGACTTGGGATATGCAGCCAATGAGATTATCATAGTTGATATATGCATTTGTATAATCTTTTCTGTCAGCATTTTCTCCTTGTTTACCCTTCCCCCGACCGGAGGATTGAGTAGGATTGCCTGGGATTTTACCTGAGGTGTGTTCAGGAAATGCATTTTGATAGATTTAAAGGCCTGCATTTGGCAATCGTTGGGCAGGAGAGTCCTCTTCGATCTCTTTGCACTCAATAAGATCCTGGATGTAATGTTTTAGCTTCATGAATTTGAGGGTGGTGTTTCCCTTAACACGGTGGTACTCACAATACTCATTATCTTTATACCAGGAAGGCTTAGGTGTTGAGTCATCAAATGGCTGTGTTTTTGGGTAGACGACTTGGTTGGCTTGAACCATTCTATGGAAGATGACATCTATGGGTTCACCCAAGGGGGTAAATATGCGTTGTATTCCATTTAGAGTGTGAGGTCTTGGTTGTCCATGTGGGACTTATATAGCATTTGTCTGGTTCATAGGACCTTGGTAGTTGGGTTGATATGATGTCCCTAGAGGGGGATAGATAGTCATGCCTTGAGGGCATATATTTTGCTGGTATGTTGGTTGGGAATACTCGAGAGTAGGCTGTTGATACATGGGAGGAGGTTAACGATATACTTGAGGTCCTTGCTGATAAGTTTGGGTAGGTGCACTAGGACCGGCTACCACAACCTGAACATGTTTTGTGTCAGTGGCTCCATCAGTTACTGCATTCTTGTTCTTGTTCCAATATAGTGATTGATCATTATTACATTTGTTAGGCTGGGATTCTTTGTAGTGCTTGATGGCACCATATTCTATGAGATCTCGCTTGAGATCCATGCCTTTAATTCTGATATCTTGATAAGTTTGTATGCAATTCATGCGCATCTAATATGCATGTTTAGGATGGAGGTTATTAATGAATATTTTAATAAGATGTTTCTTAGTGGGTTGATAGGACAACCTTGTAGTGAGCCCTTGCCAGTGCTGAAGGTAATGGACTAGGCTCTCTCCTCCCTTTCATTTGCAATTGCATAAGCTAAGGAGTGAGAGTTCATTTTCAATGTTATGTGCATATTGGGCCACAAACTTTTCATATAGTTTAGCAAAAGTAGAGACTGTGTCGTAAGGGATTTTGTAGAACCATTCAAGAGTAGTCCCTCCTATGCTCTTGGGGAATAGTCTCATGAGGAATTTATTGCTATAGGCCACTTCTTGACATGCCAAGTAGAATTCTTTCACATGGCTCATAGGATCTCCCTTCCCCCGATATTTATCAAATTTGGGTATCTCAAAATTCTTAGGGAAGGGTATGGTAGTGATAGATCAATAAAATGGATAAGGGCACACCTCTTCAAACTTGAATGTTTTAGCCTCGGTCCCTACTTTTAGCTTCTTGAGAGAATTCTTCATTTCCTCCCACTCATGGTTGATTTGTGGGGGAGGATTATTAACCCTGATTGCATGGGTTCCTTGAACTTTATATGGATCAAATGGAAAATATGGAGGATTCTGTGGGGGATATTGTGGTTTTTGATATGACATTTTTTGGTCAGTGTATATGGGTTATTTTGGTGGAAGCTACGGCTGAGGGGAATATTGCATTGGAGGAGGTGGTCGTGCTTGATAAGGTTGTTGCAACTGCTTTAAGTACGCTTGTATTTGTTGAGGCATTGGATAAGTGGGCTGAGCCTATTATGCACTTGCATAGGGTGGGGGATAGGTGATTTGAAGTAGAATGCCCCCAGTGGCTGTAGAAATGTAATTGGTGTTATTGGGAACACTAAATTGTTGTGGAGGTGGAATGGTTTGTGATGTACGGCTAGGTAGTTGGCGGCATGAGTTTGTTGTTGCTACATGGGTGGGATGAAAGAATTAGAAAACTGTTGCAATGGTTGTGCCATGAAGGGATTTTCCATTGCATTTTTGGTTGTGGCTTTTGTGTATCTTGGATGATTGACAGCACACCTATGAAGGGGTTGATTTGTTTTTGTTGTTGTGCTTGGGATGTGAATGAGTTCGTAATTTTCTGCTATGGTTGTTGTTGTTGGGATGCTTGCTGATTGGATTGTTGCTGCTGAATAGGTTGTTGCTACTGTTGGATTGGTTGTTTTTGTTTTTGCATTGGTGTTTCTATTGCTGGATAGGTTGGATGGGAATTTGGTGTATGACAAATGGATTGGTAGATGATTTTTGCATGGGAGGATTTGGATTGGTTTGCATTTGTGGAAAAACTGCTGGCATACATTGTGATTGCATTGCTAGTGGAGCGGGGAAAGTGGACCCATGTGGAAATAAAGGTTGGTTATAGGCATTGGTAGGTGGCATGCATGTGGTGAATAAAGGTGGAATAGGCATGGAAACTTGGGTGCTTTGATTCTTTGAACCGGTTGTTGCACTTTGAATGGGTTGGGTAGGGATGGGTGGAATGGTGGTTTGCTGCGTGTTGACCGGTGGTGGTGGAAATTTTTCTATGAATGTCAGAAATGCTTGTGAAAGTGGAGTGGCTATAGATGGAGGAGGTACATGTGTAGTGATAGGGGGTATTGTTTGTGTTGTTGATGTTGGATCAAGAGGCGGGGCTCCTGACGTAGATGAAGGTGTCTTGTGCATGATAGAGGGTGGGATGGAAGGTTGGACTACTTGTATGATAAGAGTTCCCACCTATAGGGATCAATGAAGAGGATCAAAAACTTTGTTTCTAGTGGGATGAGGATGTCGCCCTGGATGTTCCATAGGGAGTGTGACAAGTGTGGGTATAATCCAAGGTGGGAGTTGAAGTCCTTGTTGCTGAATGTCCAAGAGTACCTAATTACTATTACGTCTAGTCATGACATTCACCATGTGGACATGTCCTAGATTATTGATAAATGTTTCTATGGTACTCATGGTAGGAGTCTCATTAGTATCTACCCAAATGTGCTCAATTTGTTTGTTGGGCTGAGGTGCATAGGTAACCATGGCATTAGTGTTGTTAATCGTAGGATTAGATGAACTAGCGGCAAGATTAGGGTCCATGTTCTTCCTCTTCTTAGTGGCTCATGTGATAGGTGATATGAAATGACTACCTTAAGGGGATATGAGATGCAAGATGTAATGCAAGGATGTGCCTAGGAAGCTAAGGATGATGGTGCTAGGACTAGGATGCGTCTAGGATGATGAATATGCTCCTACGTATGAAGGATAACTTGATGTATGCAAGGATTAAGGGTTTCTTTCCCTAGTGTAAGATCAAGTGGATGCTATTGTCTACCTTAGACAAAATTGTGGTCTTCAGTGGATGGGATTCTCTGTCAATGTGAACCAACCTTTTGATCAAGGCGATGAGGTTGCAAAGGCAAAGGGATTTATCCTAATCAATGCTTAGTTTAAGGACAATCAAGGATGGGGTTTGATTAAGATGTATGTTCAAAGAAACTCAAAAGGGGATGCAATACCAAGTGAAGGATGCGATTAATATTGATATGGATGATGATTAGGATGATGCTAGGTTGAATAGGATTGGATTGGATTATGCCAGATTATGCTAGGGTGAGTGTGTGATGTGCTTCTAAATATGACAACCTAAGGGAGGTCCTAAAAATGCAAGCTAAGTGAGTTTAAGAGGAGGAGGAATGTTCATTTGTTGTGGTAAACCAGCTAGTCATATTTCTCAAATCCAACAAAAGTAGCATTTAGATGATGTTTTCCCATAAAGTGAGCAACCTTTTTGTTGTATATCACTTTGTTGAATTGTTTTTGTTTTTGGGTTTCTTGCTTGATGGAATCGGCTATGTGTTGGTAGTTGTTAGCATCTCAAGTTGTAATCTTTTGTCCTCTTTGCATGGATGGTAATGGATTTTTTACCTTCTTATGCTTCTTGGAATTGGTCATGTCCTATAAATAGATTTGATTTTGGATGAATAGTTGCAGGTTTTAAGACATATCTCATAAAAGACCAAATTTTGAAAATTGGAGCTCACGGTAATCTGCAAAAGGATGTGGTTTTGATGATTTAGCAAAAGGCTTGATTTCTTTCTGATTTTCAATAGGTTTGTTCCATGGGAAGAACCAATTTCAACACAGTCAAATCAAAAAATAATAAGCATGTGTCTTGAAAACAATCTAATAAGGGACAAAACAACCTTGAAGGATACAGGCAAGTGACAAATTCATATGTTGGGTATTCTATTGTGTTTTGGATTTGTCAATGTTGTTCAAATACTTCAAGCACGCATCTACCTAAGGAATTTGCTTGGAATGAAATATTATAGACCCATTGCTTGGTAGTCCCCCAGCTCACATAATAGTGTCACCTCTAAAAGGGCACCCATGTTTTATCCCTTTTCTAGGCATTGTTATCGTGCTACGAAGATCTCTTTCGCAACACAATACCTTGGGACACATATGATGGGGATCTTGCGGGGAGATTCTTCCCTTCCCTCATACTTTAATAAATCACCGTTTAGAGGTGAATCGATTAGCTTTTGTGCTTAGAGTGTTTAGTAAGTGTCTCTATTTGATTGTATCCTTTATGTCCGTGCAAGCACAATTCAGGTGTATAGCCCCATAGAGCATCTTGAAAAAAGTGGTCATGTAAACTTTATTGAGATTGCAAGGCTGCACTTAAGTTAGACAAGAGCCGAGTATAAGCTCAAATGACAATTGACTCCTGAGGCTTTAACCCCAAAGAGTATATTTGATTAACGTGAGTTAGAGTGGTGTGGCTTACACCTCATTCTCATGTGGGTAATTCCCGGGAGAATTTTCCCTCAACCGACAAGCCCAACTAAAGGATTAATTTGAAAAACATGGATTGGTGACAAGAGGGGTTTGAATTTATGATTTTCCCACAAGGGGGAAAATATAATACTCTCCTACCCAATGTCATTTTCTCCCAAACACATAAGAAAATTTTGTTCTTTTCCAAAGATTTATTTTCTTAACACAAAGCAAGTGCGTCTAGGTTTTTGATCTTCCCAAAAGGGAAGAGAGCATAATACCCTAACACTTGCTTTGTATTAGATAAAGTTATCTATCTATTTAATCTATGTGCCTAGAAAATGCTAACAAGCATGGTTGTTTAGTTGATTGAAATTGAGGCAACCTGCAAGACAAATAGTGAGTAGTTTGCGAATTGACTTCTTTGACCAGCAGTGCTGCAAGGCAACTGATTAGTAGTTTCAAAACCTTAGTATTTGACAAGAATTATCACAAAAACCACTCAAAAGTTAGAAAATTGATCAATAAAAGTCTGTCAGGGTGAAGACGTCGATTCAGGGTACAAAAGTTGGTTCTATATTTTAGCTCAAAAATGACAGAATGCAAGAAATATGCCAGAAAAACATAGAAAATAGGAAACTATTATACCAAGCGGAGACGCTAATTGATGATTGTCTGAACTGGCATTTTCACAGATGCCAAAACCTAAACCAGCATTTCTGCAGATGCTATTATACCTGCAAGTTCACAAAACACAACAAAAAATAACAAACAAAGTTATTTTTTCTTCTTTCTTAGACTTCAAATTGATCACATTTAGCCATTTTCAAATTATCCAAACATTAAAAAGCTATTGTTGTTTTATGATTTATCAAGATTTATTCCCTTAGTGAAATTTTGACATTATAACTGCTTATCAAATTGATCTCTACTAAAAAAATAGAATTCTTAAATACCCAAAAAGCAGTGGGAAAGAGAATAGATCTTGAAAAAAGAAAACTATGTTTGGAAAATCTTAAATAAACAGTGCCAGACAGAGACACTGATGCAGGATGTAGACGTTGATCAAAGTCATAGACACCAATCCAGGGAAAATACACTGGTTTAGGGCGCAGACGGTAGTTCAGAGAAAACTGACGTTTGTGCATACGCCTCTGTGTAAATTGCAGATGCCGACCCGCGTGTTAGGCAAAATTTGAAGAAAAAGACAAGAATTTTAGAAGGGTTTTAGGGACATGGGTCCCAGTGGGTGTGCCAAAATTTAGTATGAGGAAAAATGTCAACCTACAATCACTCACAAACAAGAAATCATTAGAGGGTTAGCATCTAAAATCCAAGTGAGATAAAAGCAAGCAAGACAAAACAAACTATCCTCATATCATCGGATAGAGCTAAAACAAGATGCACCCATGAGGCTTGTTTGATTTTCTCTTTTTGGATTGAATGTGGGTGTGCTCTCTCAAACACACAAATGAAGTGGATCCCCAATGTAAAATTCAACTATGAATGCAAGATTTGGGATCAAAAGAAGAGATTCAAGAGCTAGTATGAGGAACTAGTCACAAATTCTTCAAATGATTATGCTACTATGATAATGAAATGCAATACAAGAAAGAAGCTTATGATTCACTTACCAAATTAATCCAAGCATGTGATTTCTAAGTAATTTAAGCATGAAAACATGAAACTAGCAAATGAAAATATAAAGGAATTCTAGCATAATAACAATGCACAATGAGAGATTAAAATTGAAGAGAAGAAGGCCTCTATTTATAGATTTTTGGGATAGAAGAGGATGGGTTGAATGAGGTGGTAGTTATGTGGCATCCACATAAGAACCACATAAGGGACACATAGGCTTGAAGGGATGGCTAATTTTGAGTCAAATATAGCAATAAATATTGAGTGTCTCAAGAATTCCAAGTGGGGGACAAAGGAGTAAATAGCCTTAAAGAGAAATGGGTGCCCATTTTGGAGACAATTCTCCCACATGGGTGAGCATTCCATTAGCCTCAAAAAGGTTAGGAATCACCCTTTAAGTATGATCAGAGGACAATTAGGTAGAGAAATATGCTTAGGAAGTGAGGTGATGGGAGTATGGTAGGAAAAGGGTGGGTTTAGGGTAGGTCTCTAGGTTGGATTAATAGGTTTCTAGCTAGGGTTTAGATTATAATTCAAAGTAGATTTGAATAAATCATAGTTTAGAAGAGTTAGGGATATGAAGGAATTTATATAAATATAAATTTATTAAAAACGGGATTTTGTGAGGCAAATGTATTTAAATAAAATACATTAGGATAGTATTTGATCATTGATAAATACCAACTATGAAACTATTTAATTGATTGAATTAAATAGTTAGAGGAATAAGAGAGAATTTAGTATTAATAATAATATTAACATTTTTGGACATCTATAGTACCATCGAATAAGAATAAGTTAAGGATGTGAATTGATTAAAAATTTAAAGACCAATGAGGTTCTATATGAGTGGATGGTCATGCCTTTTGGACTCTCCGATGCTCCAAGTACTTTTATGCACCTCATGAATGATGTGCTGAAACCTTTTATCGGTAAGTTTTTTGTTGTTTACCTTTATGATATTTTGGTCTTTAGTAAAACAAAGAAGAGCATTTGTAACATTTGGATTTAGTTTTGAAGAAATTACATGAAGAAAAACTAATGATTAATTTGGATAAGTTTATTTTTTTAAGGGAAGAGTTGGCTTACCTTGGCTTTGTGCTCTCAAGTGGAAGTCTGAAAATGGATCCCTCAAAAGTGGAGGCAATCGTTAATTGGCCAACCCCAAGGAATGCAAGTGAAGTAAGAAGTTTTCATGACCTAGAAAGTTTTGATAGGAAAATTTTTAAAAATTTTAGTGATGTTTGTGCTCCTATGATCAATAGCATTAAAGGTGGAAGAAAATGTAAGTTTTAATGGACAAAGGGGGTTGATAAAGCATTTGAGTATTTGAAGAAGCAAGAGTCCCAATACCCAATCTTGGCCATACCTAACTTGAGAAAGGTTTTTACCATTGAATGTGATGCAAGTCATCAAGCCATTGGGGTAGTGTTGAAACGAGAAGGCAAGCCAATAGCCTTCGTTAGTGAAAAGCTAAATGATTCCAAACAAATATATTTATCCTATGAAATAAAACTCAATGCAATAGTGCAAGCTCTCAAGACATGGAGGAACTACCTATTACCAAAGGACTTCATAATATACATAGATAACCATGCACTTAGTTTCCTAAATGGACAAGAAAATTTAAACCATAATCACATGAAATGGATCGAACAACTGCATTCCTACACTTTCACAATTCAACATAAGAAAGAGACATCCAAAAAAGTAGAAAATGCTTTAAGTAGGAGAGTGCTTGTAGTCCAGAAGATCAATTTATAGAGTATGGGAATCCACTCTTTAAAAGATATGTATAAAGATAATAGTGATTTTGTGAACATTTATGAGGTATATTTGAATTTTGCAAACTCTTGTCACACTGATTTTTCTAAACACAAGCTCCAGGAAGGATTTTTATTTACGGGTAGTCAATTGTGTATCATAAAATGTTCCATGAGGGAGAACATTATAAAATAAAAGAACTTTGAAAGACTAGTAGGGAACTTTGGGTTAGACAAAAAATGGGTTCAGGTGAAAAGGTTCTAGATCTCTAGGCTAAATTGTAGTCTGATGTCAAAAGTTCTATGTAGTCTTGTGTTTTTTTTCAAAGGGAAAAAGGGTCTACATCTAATACATGGCTGTATAATCCATTACCTCTTCCAAGAGGCCATGTGAGAGTGTGAATATGGAATTTTTCCTAGGCCTCCCAAGAAATAAAGTAGGGTATGATAGTATTTTTGTTGTTGTTGATAGAATTAGCAAGATATCTCTCTTCTTGGTCTATAAAAGAACTCACGATGCTTCCCGTGTGGTAGGATTATTCTTTAAGGAAGTAATAAGGATTCATGGATTGTCAATCAACATTGTTTCTGATGGAGATTTAAAATTTGTGGGGAATTTTTGGAGAACTCTTAGGAAGAAATTTGAGAACAACTCATCCTTTAATTCTACCTACCATCCTTAGAGTGATGGAAAAAATGAGGTCATAAAAAATTCCTTGGGTAACCTTTTGAGATGTTTAACTAAGGAGCATGGATCAACATGTGATGTCATTATTGCTAAAGTGTAATTTTCCTACAATGATGTCAGAAATTTTGATGACATGTAACTGATTGAATGTTTGAAGATGTTAAGTTGATAACTGAAATGCAGAAGGATAATGCAAGACATTAAATTAGTTAATGGATTGTATTGTCATTGATGTCAACTTGATATAATCTAATTGATTACAATCAAAGTGTCAAAGACTTTAGAGAATCAAAGAGAAAAAGATTATGCTTTCTGTAATGCATAAAAGACAAGTATTCACAATGTGACTACAAACACTGACGATCAGTGGAAGCCAACAGATAGAGATCACCAATAGTCAAGTCACAGTAATGCCTGAGAAAGAACACCAATGAGCATTATCGATGAGTAGAATCACAAGCAAACTCGATAGCTAGAAATATAGTGTAAATTGACAGAGAAGCCCGAGGAGAATTGGAGTGTTGACCGATACTATCAAAGAGTTAAACCAAAATTAACTAAAGCTCAGAAATGACAAAATATCTAGCTAGAAGAGATAAATGTAGAGTTAAATGGTAGTTATCATTGTTTTCATCGACAAGATAAGCCAGAGATAAATAATTGATTTAAAGTTGTTTTAACCAGTTGACAAGAAGCTATTAGTGAGATAAAATAAGAATTTTTATTTAAATCTAATTGGCAAGAATTATGGATCATGCCAAGATCAAGAAGATCAAGAACCTAACATTGATGATATCATGTCTATAAAGATACAACTCAACTCATTACTAATTGGAGTGGGGAGAGAAAAAAAAAGAGGATGCTAAAGACAAACAGATGAAAAGCAACTTCATATAGTGCTGATCAACAACCTGAGGAAAGAGCTAAAGAATTTTGTAGACACCGAGCAACAGAGCATAGCATCACCAAGTAGAATCAAAGTGGAGTAAAGGTATAAATAGAGTTATATTGATCAGAATAGTTTTGTGAGATTACAATAGATCTGAAAATCTGCCAGGCGGTGTATGCCAGGATCCTCGATTCATCGGAGGAGATGGAATCATGTTCTATTTTCACGGGAAGAAAGAGCAGGACTTCTATTTGGTGTCGGACTCAGACCTGCACATCAATGCGCACTTCATGGGAAAGAGAGGAGAGGGAATGGGAAGAGACTTCACGTGGGTGCAGTCCATCGGCCTGCTCTTCAACGGAACTCACACACTCTTCCTCGGAGCGAAGAAGGTGGCCACGTGGGACGACTCCATTGACCAGCTGGCTGTTGCTCTCGACGGCAAATCCATTCTGGTTCCCCAAGAGGAAGGAGCTTCTCTATCTTTCTCCCCCTTGAAAATGAATATTACTCGCTAAAACCCTAACAATGAGGTGAGTGTTGAAGTGGAGGACAAGTTTAAGATCACAGCACGGGTTGTGCCCATCACTCCACAGGAATCTCGAATCCACAAGTACGGAATCACCTCTGACGACTGCTTTGCGCATCTGGAGCTCAGCTTCAAATTCTATTCCCTTAGCCCCCATGTGACCAGAGTTCTTGGACAGACATACGCAGCAGACTACAGAAACCCAATCAATGTGGGTCTACGAATGCCAGTAATGGGAGGTGAAGCCAAGTATTTGAGCAGCAATCTCTTCGCCACTGACTGCAAAGTTTCTCGATTCCGAGGAAGAGAAATAGAAGAGAAGAACCATCACTTCTCTATCCTAGACCTCAACTGTGCTGGTCAACCAGGTGGTAGTGCCATGGTCTGCCGCAAGTAGACAGATTCCAATAAGCTCCCCACCGCCAATAATAATCCTTCATGAATGCCGATTTCAGGCAATAAGTAACCATCAATAATCACAAATCTTATTATCAAACTACTGTCGTGGCATTTTGCATTCTCCTGCTTTTCTGCTTCTCATTCGCTCCGTTTCAATTCTCATGCACGACTGACATTACTGTATAACAAATTTATTTAATTATTTATTTTCACATGGTTATCTAATTATCATATCTATATTTTAAAAATTTATGTCATGTATTCAAAGATGCACAATTGACATTACTGTATAACAAATTTATTTAATTATTTATCTTGACATGGTTATCTAATTATCATATCTATATTTTAAAAATTTATGTCATATATTCAAAGATATCATTTTAAATTAAGTAATGCGAAGGTCCACCCACACGTAGGATGAGGAGGCTCATGATCTCTAGAAGAAGCTAAAACAGAATGACATAAGGAAATAGATGAGATATATTAGGTGTTAAAATGCTCATATCATAATATTAGGAGCTTTGGATTAAATAAGACAAAAATATGAGAGCTAAAGTTGAGATTAATACTTTCAACATATTATCAATATTATTGTTCCGATCAATTTTTAAAAAAAATTAAGTTCGTAGTAAATTTTTTGATATTATAAGCTATGTCATAATACATTTAAGAAGATTAACACAAATCAAGAAAACAATTCAAAATTTTAAAGAGAATAAAAAATAAAAGAAATCCATCGGGTTAATACATAGGCAAGATTGGTTGCATGAAGGAACACGTTGCAAGATAAATATTAGAATTGATAGCATTGAAAACTAAGGAAAAATACAAATTAAAAGCTTTCATCTATTTTAAAAATGAAAATAATAGTTAGGCGGAAATAATATTTAGAAAACTTTTATGAAAAGCACACAGTAGAAAAGCATTACAATTAAATGGAATAAACCCTTGATTAAAAGTGGTGTAATTCCTTTCAAGGTAAACAATTTACATTAGAAAAACTTACACTTATAATGATCCATATAGATACAACATATAATGTCATGCGAAAGCAAATCAATCAGCTAAAATAGAAAGAGGATCTGTCGTAGGAGATTTGCCACACCTACACTCTGGGATAGGGCCCTTCTAGAACTTTCTTTTAAAACACAGAGGTGAAGCCCTCCAAAATTAACTATAGTAGCCTTCAAGACGTCATGAAAGCTAGCATGATGGTCCTAAGATGAGGCGGATGTAGTTTGAGTGGGCATTACTTCACTATATATTACCTGGGTATGCAGTATGTTCACGAACTCTACGAATGGTGGGATATTAGGTAAGGTGGTTATCAAAGGTTGCTACTATGAAGGAGAGATAAACACCTGGACCCGCTTGGTGCGAGGCCCGATGGTCACTCCTTGTGAGGGGGGAAGTAGAGGAAGAAACAACAACAGACATAGGCTAAAAAAATGAACTTTTAACCCTAGCAATGAACTCATAAGCCAAAACAAATAAAATTTTTTAAAAAATAAATAAATAAAATAAATCCATTGGCTTAATAGATAGGCAAGATTAGTTGCAAGATGAAACAAATTGCAAGCTAAATATTAGCATTGATAACATTGAAAACCAAGGAAAAATACAAACAAAAGCTATTCTTTGTTTAAAAAATGAAATAATAGTTGAGTTGAAATATTATTTAGAATTTTTTTTATAAAAAGCAGATAATTTCACACAGTAGAAAGAATTACAATTGAATGAAATAAACCCTTGGTAAAAGTGGTGATATTTCTTTCAAAAAAAATAATTTACATTAACAAAACACACACTTAAAATCATCCATATAGATACAACATATAATGTCATGCAAAAGAAAATTAATTGGCTGAAATAGAAAGATGATCTGTCGGAGAAGATTTGTGACACCTGAACATAGAGGTGAAGCCCTACAAAATTAACTATAGTAGCCTTCAAGCCATCAAGAAAGCTAGCTTTGTATTCCTAAGATAAGGTGGATGTAGGTTGAGTGGACATCACTACACTAGATATTACTTGGGTATACAGCATGTTCACCAGCTCTAGGAATGGCGGGATATGTGGTAAGGTGGTGATAAAAGGTGGGTCCTACAAAGGAGAGATAAACATGGCAATGGCTATTCAGCCATATCATTTTATATATTGGATGTATCCATTAACACGGACATAAGATCACGTGTCAGATTTGTGCAGAGAAACATTAATGTCGTGCACTTTTTAATCTAGGGAATGGTGTGTAGAAGGTAAAAGAAGGACCTTGTGAAGGATTTTTATTTCAAATTTTAAACTTTTCATGCTTACATTATTTTGTAAGAAATTATTTATTATAATTTATTTCTTTTTTATTTATTGTTTATTATTTTTAACCAATTATAATAGTTATCTGAATAGAATTTTTTAAGTTGATAAAGCTCTATTGTTTTGTTTGAATAATGAATAGAAATTACATAAGAAATTATTATTTTACTTTAAACAATAATTAATTTCTTTTTTTTTAATCTATTATTTTTACTAATTTCAAAGGTCATTAAAAAATAAGAAAAATAATCTAATAACGGATAATTATATATTAATTTGGCTTTTTGTAAATATTAGCCAAATTATGAGAATTTAATGAGATAAGATAGGATAAGATAATATAAATTTATTAATGTCCAACAAGACACCACCAAGGGTCTAAGGGACTGGAAAAGTTCACCAAAAGGAACAACGAACCAACATACCACCAAACAGTGGCTGGGGAAGAAACCAAGAGAAAAAAAGAAAGAAGAGAACAAGAAATAGAAAGAAAGAAGAACAGACACAAGAGACAGACTAAGGATCATTTCCAAGTAGAAAGAAATCCAACACTGAAGGATAATGATCCAGATGAGTAGAAACCTTGGGTCGTCGCTGTGAGCTACTAGAGATGTGTTGCTGATGGGTAAAGGTGCTTCCCAGTCTCATAGATCTAGAGTGACCAATGATGGAGACAATGTGAGGCCACTTCACTCCCCATAAAGGAGATGAGAGCGAGAAGAAGATTGTAATGAGCTTATCAGATATCTGTCTATGGGGGAGAAGAAGTTGTAGAGTATGCTCACGGAGCTATACAGTCTCATGGAGATAAAGTGCTAGTCATCTCTAATTGTTGTAGCTAAAGAAAGTAGTCAAGGAATTGCACTCTCTGAATAAGCAATAGAATCTCCCTCTGATCTCATAGTAAGTAGGACAACAGAAGATGAAGTGTGTCTCAGTATCAATCTCGGCCATGGTGCATAACCTGCAAATCTAATCATCTCTATTAATGTGATGGTTTGTCTGGGCCCGAAGGCGGTGAGATCCAACCCTGAAAGATCCTAGCATGATGTGAAGGACATGAAACAAATGTTGAGATAAGTATCTAGGATGAAAAATAATCCCATCCTAAATGTCTAGAAAGTGCTCAGCATAGAAAGCCATCCTCGGGCACAGACCCCCACACGGGTTGATCCAGGTCATGGTGATATTCTGCCTTTATATGTCAAGTCTATCATGTCTGTTAAACTCCTGTCTGGAAGGGAGGAGGTGAACCAGAGCGTCAAGTGAGAACTGATAGGGGGAGGTGATCAATGTCAGTCCCGATGGAACCTAAAAGGGAAGAGACTTAGGCATGCCAACAAAAGGCTCTAGGGGAGGGGTCTGACTTGGCAAGCGCCACTAAAGAGAAATAGGATAGGTAAGAGTATCTATTGAAATCATCATTGGAGTCTGTAAAATAATGGAAGCAGTGAATAAACCATACCAGATCAAATATTACCCCCAATTTAAAGGGTTGAGCCCCGAACTCAACCATAATGATTCTATGAGAGGTGGACTGATAACATCTGATGATACGCCAAAGGAAGATAGTCTGAACACGCTCAATAGAGGCCCTATCAGAATCCAAAAGGGATGGCCCCAAAATAATAGAGCCATAAAGTACCGTAGGTGTAACCAAGGAATCCAAGAGGGACAACTTGGACGCGGTGTCTTGAAAATGATGTCTAAAATAGTGTCTCTCCAACATGGCAAGGGAACCCATCCCTTTACTAATCCTGGGTAGAATGGCGGGCCTCAGGCCAAAGTGAGGCTGGAGAACTTGACCCCAAGGTAGGTGTATGAAGAATTAATCTCAATCTCCAGTCCCTTATAGTAGAAACAAAGATGTGAGGTTTTTAGGCAGTTGAAGATCATCACCCATGTCTTACCAAGATTCATGACCAGTTGTATCCAATCACAAAAAGAGGCCAAGCTATCAAGAAGTCTCAGGAGACTTTCCAGTGAGGAGGCAAGGAGAATCACATCATTGGTGAAGAGGAGAATGGAGATAAGAACCTGGTGCACGTAGAAATCATCACTTGAAAGTGAGGAATCTTTGAGAAAATCCTACATCTCATCAATGTAGATACCGTCAAGAGTCTTGAATCTACCCTCAACATGCTTGTAAAGTCTCATAATAGTTGTTAATAAAGTATCAAAAATCCTGATATCTCTAAGTCTATGGAAGAGGGACTATTGATGGGACTTTGTGACCAGCTCCACCAACAAAGATAAGATTTCACCAAGTACCGGGTTACCAGCCAACTCCTCCTGTAGAGGTTTACCAGAGAATGAATTCTCCTAGCCTTCAAGCACCTGGTAGTCAGGTCTCGACGTTGTAGGGGAGCTAAGTTGGGTAGGTGACTGTTGTTTGAGGGGATAGCTAGTTTTTACTCATCAAATCTAGGATTTCAAAAGCGGGTGGGGTTTCCTACAAGCATCTTAGATTTACCAAAGAAATTATAAAAGATAGACCAGAGTTAGAGTAAGCTTCTACTTATGATCATGCAATACATATTCAAACATCAACAATGCTCCCATGCAAGAAAACTACACTAAATACCGGATACATAAGGAATCAGTGATTCATATATATTCAACAGCAAAGGGAAGTAAGATCATATAATTAAACTACAAAACATCAGAGCAAAGGACATAGGAAAACATACAGCACAAAAGATATTCGCTAACTTTGGAGATCAGAGAAACACATAACACATGGCCACAAGTTGTTCTTCTTTCTTTCATTAATTTGAAATGGTTCCACCATCACTCTCGAGTACATTCATGGCTCCAAGGGAGCATTAAGCTACAAACTAAAAGTAAACTTCTAACTTCTATTTGCTATCGCTATCGGATAGAGAAATCATCAATTTCACCGAACCTTGTTAAGGCATTGGTCTTATTATTTATAGACAAACTTGACCTAATCTACATGTACACTTGGTAAATAAAATAAAATATCCATAGTTGGTACTACCTGCACCACTTTCAATCATCTCAGGATGCACAACATTCTGACAAGACAGAAGAAGAAGAAAGGGGAGAAATCAAGAAGAATCAGCCTAGAGAAGAGGGTCATGGTACTTTATAGAAGAAACTTGCTTATTCTGGTAACTTAGGCCATACACCTCATCAATGTTGATTGCGGCTCCCTGTCTTTGAGGAGTGTTAGATAGTAAATGTGGGAGCGGTACCTCAGGGGATTAAGAAGACGCGTGTCAGAACCATCCCATCTGTCAGACCCATCACTTTCCAGATCACCTGTACCCTGACCCTTATTAATTGCTGACAACAATCAGTTGGCTCTTGGGAACCTTGATGCAGATTGCTGAAAAGGAATACAAAACTGGGACCCATAATTCTGGAGACTGGGAGCTTACACTCAAAGAATAACAAGTATTCAAAACTTTTCCCTGTTGGCAGAAATATCGGGAGACCAGAAGACTTTACTGTTCTTTATATTTTTGGAATATCTCCAAAATCTGGAGAATTCCCTCCTCATCTATTTTTGTTAGACAATCCCAGTGATCCCTAGCTACCTCCAACTGATTGGCCAAATCTTTGGCACCCTCTTTGAATTCTAAGGCAATCTTTGCCACATCATGGGCTCAGAGCACCATGCGGGTAAGTCACGATATCTTTCCTCCATCAAAATACTCGGGGGTCCAAAACTGTGCCTCCATTACTTCATCAAACTTACTCACAACAAAATCCACTAGAGCACATGTCTCGGTGCTGAAGGGATTGACTGCTGAAACCCTTGTAACAAATTCTGCATATGAAGTTAACAAATTTTTAATTGCCAGGACATTACCCATCAGGGGCGCTATGAGTTTCTTTCTTGTCTCAACTTTGAGACCAAGTCTGGAGTGTTGGGCCTTGACATACCTAAAATCTTCATCCCGCAAAATTCTCGTCTCCATGATGACCTCTTCCCCAAAATTCATTATTTCCTCCAGTTTGCTCCTCCACTCTTCGTATTTTTCCATCTCCCCTTCCCACTAGACAACGACATTGTTTACTTGGCCCAAGATGTTACGGGCCTGGTAGAGGTCCAGGAGTGTGGCTATCAGGAAATGCCTTACGGTTCCTGCTTGCTTAGTCACCCAATCATCTACTACCTGCACTTTTTTCTTCATTGTTCTCAGCGTGTCTATGCTACCCTGTGGAAGTAGTGTCCCAAATGTGGAGGCCTCTGGAGGAATCGTAGTCAATGGCTATGTTAGTTCTGTAAGAAGCCTGAGGAGATTGTAATTTGTCTCTTTTGCCTCTTTTAGCTTCTGGGTCTACTTATCATACCAGGTGTCAATTGACTGAATAGCTTCTCTCAATAGGTTTAATTCCCCCTGTTTGTCTCTCCTCCCCAGAGGTACCTTTCTTATAGTGCACTCTTCAGCTCCTACTACTGCCTCTTATTTGTCTAGGGGAGGTGTCACCAATACTGCAATGATATCTCCTCCCAGACCAGTACAAATGGTATGGAGAGTCTGAGCTTTCTTAGGCTTCTGAGCCTCTTGGTTATGGGTCATCATCTTAGCGAGAGATAGAGGGACTCTATCTACCATAGGGACCTTTCTCTTTCTCGATTCCACAAGCCATTGTGGCGGCAGGGGTGGTCTTATTTCCAGGTCCTGGACAGTTGGGTCCTCTTCAGGGGTGGGTTGTGCTTCCTCGACATTTATAGTCTCCGTGGACTCCTTTTCTTTTTCCTCAAGGTTTCTCGGGCCTCCTACTTTAGTGGTATCTGTATTCATATCTTCAGGGTTCTCCCCCAAAATTTGTTGTTGCAAAATTTCTTCGACATTTTCTTCTGGGACATTCTCATCCGAGGGCTTATTTTCTGGAGGGGTGAAGGTGTTTAACCTAGATCTGATTGTTGCGCTATGGAAACCACCTTGCCAAATGTCATATTCTGGGCTAATTGATCACCCAGGATGTCTGGGGGTATTTGAAGCATGACGACTTGGGGTACATTTGTTCCCGAAGGTTCGATTTTCCTAGCCATAGTCAGTTGTTCATATTGTATCTACCTTTTTGTCTTGGTCCTTGGGACTGGTGTTTCTTTTTCACCTAGTGTGCATTCCTGTTCTTGCTCCCTGATCTCTTCTTCTGAGGCAACTTCCTTTTCTTGTGTTTCCCCCTCCCCAGGGACATTCTCTACCTCTTGCATGGCAATCTCTTCTATCGCCTTCTCCACATCTTCCTGCAGATTTACAAGGTAGTCAGTCTGTAAGATGTCATCAAAACCATCATGGGGAGGAGAAGCCTCTAAATGATCTTCTGCTTCGGGGGAGGAAGGAATAAGCTCCATAGGAATATTTCCTGATGGTCTGGGGCTTACATCTGTGCTCGATGGAGGATTATCTATTCTTGGTATCTTCCTCCTTGTTTACAGCGGGACCCCAACATCCAGAATAGATGCACTCTAATATTCTGTCTCAACTACCGGGCTCATGAGTGTTTCCAGTGGAGGGGAGCCTATGGGAAGGGCAGATCCCACCAGAGTGACTGCGAGAGCAAGGGAAAGTCTGGCGCTGATTATTTCACCTAGCTATCGAGATGAATCAAGTTAGGCATGAACTTGTTCTATTATGGGGACTGTAATTGAGGATGGGACCATGGCTAGGGTGCTATCTTTTGATTTCCCCTTATCTCTTCTCTTCCCTGACATTCTGTAACCTGAAATGGATCCTCCAAAACCTGAACCATCTCGACGAGCACTCTTTTTGCAAACCTGTGAAAAATATTCATGACTCCTCTTCAATACATCCTTAGTGATGTCTTCTATTGTAAAAAATTTCGGGGTGTCCCAATCCACTAGAGCGAGAACCATTTTTTCAATCCCCTTTGATTTGTATTTTGGGTCCTCCATGGACCCAGTATCTGAGAAGTGATTTGGGAAGGTCTAGAGATCTATGCACTTCATCATTCCTTTGGTAATCCTCTCATAATGTCAACTTCAGACATCAAAGTCTTCTTGGCAGTCTGCCCGAAAATTCTCAATGTGAAGCTCATGAGGCATTGACGCCTGAGGTAAGGCTACATTTATCTTTCCTAGTAGATTAAAATTGACTTGCACCAAGTAGAACTTTTCTATCCCAGAATCTTTAATTAATTATCGACCTCTTTGGCCGCTGCAAGAATGCAAGTATAATTCCCGCAAGTGATCAGGAAGGGGATGGTGGTAACCTTCTTGACCCCATAAAATGTATGCACCTCCAAAATTTGTTAGCAGTACTCCATCGAAATAATCCTATCCCCACAATGTTTGGGTAATAGGTATGGCTTGCCAGAGAATCCGATCACCCGAATGTATGAATGTTGCTGAAATTAAAAAAAATAGTGTTTGTAAGAACTCACCAAGGCCATGGCTTCCTTTGACAGTCGGTAGATGGCATCCTGAGTAGGTATCAAAATTTTGTACTAAACAAAAGTATCATTTACCTAACAAAAATTGGGGAAGCTGCCTTCCCATTGAATATGGGGAAAATGATACCATGGTGTACTCTTGGCAGGCCCTGTACCAAGGACGCCCACTGTCTGTAACCTTGGATTCCAGGTCTTTGTTGTGCCAGTGCCCACAAAACATATGAAGTCATGTCAAACTTTGATTTTTATTTGACCTTGTTTAGTTGGAAGTCCACATGATTGGAAACAATAGTTGCCCAATCAAAATTATTCCCGTTGGTGGTGATGTTGTACAAAAATTAGTTCATCCAGGTTGAAAAATCCCAGGCATGTGATTCCCCAAAGACATGGCATAGGAAGATGATCACCGCCTGTATTTTTTCCTTGAAATCTCTATGGGGGATGTCCAACTTCATCTTCTTGTAATCTTTCTTTGGTTTCTTCAGCTAGTGGGCATTGAGGTGCTACCGGGTAGCTTGTTGAATTTTGTTGAACTCCTATAGCGACGTGGCTCGAGAGATGACAATAAAATTGGTGAACTAGGGGATTCCCAGCCCGGAAGCAAAAGTTGTAGTGTCAAGGGACACTAGGGGCGTTGGATAGCCCATTGGAAGGGAAGCAACACGTATAATAGTCTAGATACTTGTGTTGTAATGTTCTTCCAGAGTGAGAATCAGCTCCAGGGACTGCACAGAGAAAGGGAAGTAGGTGGCTTTGATTATGCCAAAGGCGGCCACATTCTTGGCCATATTATCTCCGACAAAACACTGAGTGAACATTGTTCTGACCTAGCCCTGCAATTTGGCCCATGGTCCAACCTTTGTGTTGGTGATTATTTGCAGTTTGGAATCCACCTTGGACCCAATGATGACACCCTCCCTCAGATATTTTGCAGTCAGTATGAGCTTTTCTAGTTCCTTCTCGGCCCTTGTCTTAGTGGCTTCCCTTGTTGAGTTAGACGGGAGTTCTGGACTTCTGGGAGGGGAAGATACCTCAGAGATGTTTCTTGAGGAATTGTTGGTAGCCTACAAGACCAGATAATCATTAATATAAGATAATAAAATATAATAAGTTCCAGATTTCAGATATTTCATCACCATTTCGCACCTGTCCTCAAAAGACGTTAGTTGACATCAAATCTTGAAAATGCAATAAATGAAATAACTTACTTCAAATTTGATCAACACCTAGGGGTCTCGGGGATTCTGGTTCATGCAACAAAGGAGATGAAGGATGGGGGATTATGCGGAGCCAGGAGTCTAGAACACTGATCATTATTGAAATGACCTGACAATTATCATATTGGGCTGACGTGGGTTGTCACATGGTCATGTAATAAATGGAGTAATGGCATTAACTATGATATTTGTCTTAACACATAAGGAATGGATGTCACTTGGGCTGGTTTTGAATGCCCGCGCATGGGGAATTAATCCTGCATTGAATGCTGAAGTAATGGAGGAGAGAGAAATGCCACAACTCAAAAAGGCCAAGTGACGAGGTTGAGTTCAGAAAACACCAGATGAGCAAGCTCATAATTTGGTTAAACAACACAAAGGGTGCGGTGAGCTCGCCATTGGATGGGTAGGACTCAAAGGAATGCATGAACTTACCATAAATTTATAGATGACCTATACAGAAACTACACCTTATGAACATTTTTAAGAGGAAGTTGGAGAACAGAATTTACAGATGTAAACAACCTGCAACTATCTTACCAGCCGCTATGTACACATTTACAAAAGCTGTACAACTATTTACACTACTCTACAACTGCAAATAGGGAGGACAACCTTCTCGTAGAGCCATCCCACAAATGGGACGCAATGACGAAGATAAACCAAAAAGAAGCAAAGCAAACGAAGCCCAAAAACAAAGGAAATAGAATGCAAACCAGAAAGAAAGAGAAGGGCCAGAAGCGGACCTACCTAAAACAAGAAATGTGGAAGGAAGGGCATGGTAAGTTCTCTACAAATGAACAAATCTTTGAAACCATGAACGCACCAAGAACATTGTAGGATAGCTTGAACACACACAAGTTTGAACTTGAGATCACTATCAGGCACTTCGAAGCAAATCACACTTAGCTCGTTGTTAAACACACAATTTGCTCTTGATTTTCTCCAAGGTTAATTTGTTTGCAGTAAGTGTAACAATGACAAGTGAAGCTCAATTTATATCCCTTAGGTTAAAATGCACCATTCCCTTCCGCAAATCATGAGAAAAAGGCAAACCAACAGACTTTGGGCGCGGGCATCCCTTACTACCACACCCTCCAACTAAAGAGGAAGTAACAAGATGAGGATCCAGAGGTCAAGAATTTGGCTGGCACAAAGGAACAAAACACTTCGGGATAAGGTGCAGAAGTGAGGAAAACCAAAAGGAAATGACAACAAAGGCCCCACGGAGGCAAAGGTCGGAGAAAACAAAGGAAGACCAAAAGAAACAAAGGAATAACCAAAAGAAAAAAGGGGGACCCAACATTTTGCCAACAAAATGCAGGGACGAGTATGCAGGGCATAACAAGGCCACCCGAAGAATGATATCGAACACCTTACGAAATTCAATGAAGTAGCAATAGACTTTCGCAAAATGATGGCGAGCCTCCTCAATAATCGCCTGCAAAGTCAGGACCATGCAGGAAACGTCTAAACAACTAACTAAAACATATTTTTTACCCGTGTCTACTGCTACTTCTACTTTTGCTTCCAAATCTGCTCCATCTCTTGTCATAGGCTCCTCAACCCCTTACCTTGCAGCTACCTTTGTCACGCTCCTCCTGCACGGTATTGGCTAAATAGCCAACTAAAATGTAAAATATATAAAGGGAGTTGAAAAAAATACTAAGTTTCCTCCCTTGGTAAAAAATACGTTTTAGTTTTCTATTTAGATGTTTTTGAAAAGATGCACTTTTCACCCCAGCAATTGCCTCACGAGGCAAAAACCCTTTATGATTGATGATGCTTGTGCACATGTGCAGGCTGATTTCGACATAAATGTCGGTCATTCTAAGAAGCTTGTTCGTGTATACTACCATCCTACTTAATGAGGGTGGCTAGTGGTGCTACCACTAGCAAAGGAGATGACATAGGCATTGGTCGCTGAGTCACGGGTGCCCTTCCTCTCTTTTCCCTATGGGTAGTGGGAGGCAATAAGTTACCATCAATAATCCTTCATGATTGTCGATTTCAGGCAATAAGTTACCATCAATAATCACAAATCTTATTATCAAACTACTGGCGTGTTCATTTTTGGTTTCACATTCTCCTACTTTTCTGCTTCTCATTCGCTCCATTTCAATTCTCATGCACGACTGACTTCGCTCTGTTTCAATTCTCATGTACGACTGACATTCCTATATAACAAATTTATTTAATTATTTATCTTGACATGGTTATCTAATTAGCATATCTAAATTTTAAAAATTTATGTCATGTATTCAAATATATCATTTTAAAATAAGTTATGCACAGGTCCACCAACACGTAGGATGAGGAGGCCCATGCCAAGTGACAATGATCCCTAGAACAAGAAAAAACAAAATGAAATAAGGAAATTGATGAGATATATTAGATGTTCATACAAGAACATTAAGACCTACAGATTAAATAAGATAAAAAATATGAGAGCTGAAGTTGAGATTAATACTTTCACAATATTATCAATATTATTGCCTCCATCAAATTTTTAAAAATTAAGAACCAAATAATTTTTTGATATTTCAAGCTACTTCAGAAGACATTTTAGAAGAATAAACAAATTAAGAAAACAATTCAATTTATTTTTAAAAATCTAAGAATATAAGAAATCCATTGGCTTAATAGATAGGCAAGGTACTTGCAAGAAGGAACATATTGCAAGCTAAATATTAAAGATTAAGGAAAAGCACTAACGAAAAGCTTTCCTCTATTTTAAAAATGAAAATAATCGTTGAATTGAAATAATATTTAGAAAACTGTTATGCAAAATAGATGATTTCGCATAGTAGAAGGAATTGCAATTAAATGAAATAAAGCCTTGATTAATAGTGGTGATATTCCTTTCAAAGGAAACAATTTACATTAACAAAACATACACTTTCCATGATCGACGTAGACACAACATATAATGTCATGCGAAAACAAATCAATTCTCTATCAGTCTTTTCCACTTGGCAAGGTATGATAATATTGAATTTTTATTTACAAGCAGAAAACAGGAAGAAAGAAATGAATAATATTACCCAATTCAAACCATCGCCATCTCTGTCATTGCAAAGTAACGAATC
>MU215784.1:21638-42406 GCA_018584345.1 Thuja plicata
CATGAAAAGATACATGTAAAGGAAAATAAATTTCTGCATCTAAAGATTACATGTATATACTATATATATGCCAAATAACTTGTATATACTATACAAGGAAAGGAACTGAAAGATAAAATCTTCTGGGTTGTTGTGAGCATAAACAACTTTTAGAAGAATATGCAAGAGTACAAGCATACATAAGAGGATGAACATAAATAATAAGGGTACTATACATTGCCTAAAGTGATGAATTTTTGACCTGGGTATGAATCCAGTGTGCTCCTACGTGATCCAGATGCTGCAAAGAAAAGAGAGATGGTGGTTAGATCAAGAAGATCTAAGAAATGAATGGCATCCTAATACTGATCTTCATCTACAATTATGCATGTGCATAGTCAAGCCATACACTTTTGAAAGAGAAACCATGCTACAGGACATGTGCACTTAGAAGAATGTTGCAGAAAGGAAAGAAGATACCATGTTTTCCTCATTAAATTATCATAAACTGGGAGTACCACATAGTGAATATCAACAACAAAAAAAATAAAGAGATATCAAACACTTCAAAAAATTCCTTGAAGGTAATATCAATGATGCCCTAGCTCTCAAATCTTGCGATTCATCAAGCATTCCAAATGCAAAGATGTAAACGAATGCCAGTATTAAACAGTGAGCTCATAAACAATGCATGATGCCCTAGCTTGCAGCCTGTGAGCCATCAAGACATTACCTCATGAAATATTCATAAATGGGGAGTACCACATAGTGAATAGCAACATTAAAACAAATAAAGAGAGATCAAACACTTCACATAATGCCTTAAACATAATAGCAATGATGCCCTAGCTCTCAAAGCTTGTGGGTCATCAAGCATTCCATATGCAAAGATGTAAACAATGCCAGTATTAAATAATGAGCTAATAAACAATGCATGATGCCCTAGCTTGCATCCCGCGAGCCATCAATACATTTCCTCATGAAATGATCATCAACAAGGAGTACCACATAGTGAATATTAACAACAAAACAAATAAAGAGAGATCAAACACTTCAAATAATGCCTTGAAGGTAATAGTAATGATGCCCTATCTCTGAAATCTCACGGGTCATCAAGCATTTGAAATGCAAAGATGTAAACAATGCCAGTATTAAACAATGAGCTAATAAACAATTCATGATGCCCTAACTTACAGCCCACGAGCCATCGAGACATTTCCTCATGAAATGATCATAAATGGGGAGTACCACATAGTGAATATCGACAATAAAAAAAATAAAGAGAGATCAAACACTTCACACAATGCCTTGAAGGTAATAGAAACAATCCCCTAGCTCTCAAAGCTTGTGGGTCATCAAGCATTCCAAATGAAAATATGTAAATGAATGCCAGTATTAAACAGTGAGCTCATAAACAATGCATGATGCCCTAGCTTGCAGCCCGCGAGCCATCAAGACATTTCTTCATGAAATGATCATAAACGGGGAGTACCACATAGTGAATATCAATAGAAAAACAAATAAAGAGAGATCAAACACTTCACACAATTCCTTGAAAGTAATAGCAATGATGCCCTAGCTCTCAAAGCTTGCGGTTCATCAAGCATTCCATATGCAAAGATGTAAACAATGCTAGTATTAAACAATGAGCTAATAAACAATGCATGATGCCCTAGCCTACAACCTACAAGCCATCAAGACATTTCCTCATGAAATGATCATAAATGGGGAGTACCACATAGTGAATATCAACAACAAAACAAATAAAGAGAGATCAAACACTTCACACAATGCCAGCTTGAAGGTAATAGCAACGATGCCCTAGCTCTCAAAGCTCACGGGTCATCAAGAATTCCAAATGAAAATATGTAAACAATTACAATATTAACATTCATATTGTGTCATTAAATCAAAACATTTCATCAAAATGAAATTGAGTTAATGAGAAGACAAAGCTCAAATGCCTACCTCAAGTTGTGGCTATAGTATACCAAGATTCCAATCAGCTTCCATAGTATGCCCTCTTCATGCACGATGGTATGTGATCATAGTAAATTAGAAATGAGCCTTTTTTCTTCCTTTTTTTTTTTTATAATCATGAGGGTATCTCAATTACAACTGTACCGTCGCTATTATGACAGCATCAGGGGCACTTGGAAAAAAACACAAAAATAACATACAAATGGAGGTGCCGTCGCAAATTGGGGTTGAAATTTGACCCCAAATATTGTACTGTGGGTAAATCATGCCAATTAAGTCAAAAATCCATTGATAAAATGGCTATGGTGTGACAAAAGGATGTAATTTTTATGCAGGTGCATGGATCATGTCCGTCATGATATTGGCATTTAGTACAAACTTTCACAAATTGACAAGCATCTTTTTCTAAGGTTTTCCAAAAATACCCCATGCAAAGGATTTTCTTTGCTAAGCTTAATCCACTAGAATGTGACCCACAAATCCCCTCATGGACATCTTGTAAAGCTAACCTAGATTCCTCTTCCTCTAGACATATAAGGAGTGTTCTGTCAAGACCCTTGCGATACAATGTGTCGGATAGGATGGTATAATGAGTCGATTGTCTTATGAAATGTCATTTTTGGGCTCGGGTTTGGTCCAAAGGTAGGGTTTGATTTTTAAGGTATGTATAAATTGGTCCATACCAAGGTGAGTCATGTCCATTAAGAAGGTCAATAATTTAGGTATCGGGTAAGTCAAATGTTGGTTTTGCCAACTCTTCCACCAAGAATTCGTACTTCGCATTCTGATCAGGCATTTGGAGTAATGAAGCTAAGGTAGCCATTACATCGGCTGCTCTATTTTTGTCTCTTGGAATTTTCTCAAAGGCAAACAAAGAAAAATATTTCTTCCAATCATCCACCATCCTTTTATATGGCATCAATTTTTCTTCTTTGGTATTGTATTCATCATTGACTTGGTTGATGACTAATTGAGAGTCTCCATAAATTTGTAATTTCGTGACATTCCATTCCAAAGAAATTTTGAGACCTATGACCAAAGATTCATATTCAGCAATATTAGTTGTGCAAGGAAACAATAGCTTGTAAGATTTTGGAATTGTGCAACCTTGCGGTGTTATCAATAGAATTCCTACCTTTGAACCACTTTGAGTATATGATCCATCAAAATATAGAGTCCATGTCTTGGCTTCAATAGTAACAATCTCTAAATCAGGAAATTCCACTTTAATTGGATATGTAGACTCTAAAGGATGTTTGGCCAACTGATCATCAATGAATTGTCCCTTGATTGCTTTCCTATCCACGTACTCAATGTCAGACTCACTAAGGACCATCACCCACTTTGCAATTATTTCTGTTAGGGCTGTTTTAGTAAGTAGATACTTCAAAGGATCAATCTTGGAAATTAACTTCACTTTATGCATCAACATGTAATTTTCAAGATTTTGAGAGCCAAACACCACAGCTAGGCAAGCCCTTTCCATGAAACTATAGTTCAATTCATAGTTTATCAATGTTCTACTCAAGTAGTAAATAGCTCTTTATTTTCCTTCATTGTATTCTTGTGCCAATAGGACCCCTAAAGATTTGTTCATTGTTGATATGTAAATTAACAAAGGTTTTCCTTTAATAGGTGACATTAAGATGGGTGGATTCACCAAGTATATTTTTAATAATGTGAAAGCATTGTCACACTCGTCATCCCATGTAAAAGTAGTGTATTTATGTAGCAACCTTGTGAGTGAATGGCATTTTTTCTCCAATTGGGAGATGAATCTCATTATAAATTTAAGTCTTCCTTGAAGAGACCTCATTTGGCTAATATTATTAGGAATTTCCATGTCCATTATTGCTTGTAATTTCTCAAGATCTACTTCAATGCCTTTTGTAGAAATAATGTAACCTAAGAGTTTGTCGAATTGTACCCCAAAAGAACACTTCTTTGGATTGAGTCTCACTTTGAATTGCTCTAGCCTTGTGAAAATATTGTCTAATATTGGTAATTGATCCTTTCTTTCATGTGATTTTGCTAGAATATCATCCACATAGTCTTCTGAAAAGGTATGCATCATATCATGAAAGATGGTAGTCATTTCTCTTTGGTAAGTTGCTCCAACATTTTTGAGACCGAAGGGCATCACATTCCAAAAAAAGGTTCCCCATGGCCATGTAAAAGCTGTCTTCTCTTGGTCTTTAGGTACAATTTGGATTTGATTGTATCCACTAAATCCATCCATCAAGGAAAGCATAGAATGACCTGTTGTTAAGTCCACTATTGTATCAATGCTAGGTAGTGGAAAATCATCTTTTGGGAAAGCAAGATTGAGATCTCCAAAATCCATGCAAACTCTAATATATTTTTCATGTTTTGTGATTGGTACAATGTTGGATATCCATTCTTCATAGGCAATTACTCTTATGAATCCAACCTTGAGGAGCTTTTCCAATTCTTCTTTTACTAAAAGTACCACATGAGGGTGCATCTTTCTCAATTTTTGCTTGACAGGTTTCACACCGAGTTTCACATTTAAGTGATGCATTATGAAGCTTGGATCTAACCCTGTCATGTCGGCATAAGACCATGAAAAGTTAATTTTTTTTTCTTGAAATAATTTGATGAACTCGTTCCATTCTGATGGACTCAAAGATGCTGCTAGATGAACAAACTTAGGATCCTCTGTGGTGCCAATGTTAACTTTCTTTGTTGGTTCAATAAGGATGGGTGATATTTCATCTTCATGTTTGGGTAGAGAATCCAACCTCTCTTCCTTAGGTGCCACAATTGGGTTTTCACCTTTGGAAACATTTGATATTTTGAATTTTTTAGGTTCTAGCACTGCCACATGGTGGTTTTCACCACTAGACCTTTTCATTTTTTTATATTGTTTTCTTTTGTTTTGTTGATTGAGAGGTGGGACCCCTGCCTCTATCATCATGTTCAGATTGTATTTATTGATGGAAGAAGATGGCTCAACCACATTTAGGTATTGGGCCATTGCAAGGTAATTGGGAAAGTATAATAAGTCATTTGGTTCGGATAAATCCCTATCAATGAGTTCGAGGTGCATTAAGGATAAAAATTCATTTGGAAAATTGTCATTTGAAGGATTTAAGGACATGACTTCATTTTAAGGTTTGTACATTGTATCATTTAGGTCTATGACATGGGCTTCCTCAAGATATTCCATGGAAGTTGGATCAAAGTCTCCTTCACTAGAGTCCTCACTGATTTCCATGGGAAAGAATGCATGTGGATTAAATAAAACATTTGAATCACCCCCACACGAAGGTACCCAAGGTTCACCTACCCATCAATACTATTCCTAGATGCTTTCCTTATGTTGGATTATTGAGGTTCACTTGACACTTGTGTAGAATTCGAGCCTTGATGTTCATTTTCTTGACTTGTAACATTGGGAATAGTTGCATACGTGCGAATAAAATCAACTTCTATGTCATGAAAAGACTCTTCGGAAAAGGAATCCCACTCATAATCCCTAGAAGCATCTTCACTTTTAGAACCAACCATGTGCACACATTCATGGGAATCATGCATTGGACTTGAACTTTCTCCTTTATGTTGAAAACCGATTCCGGCTTTCTCTTCTTTGGCTCTCCAAGCTGGTTCAATAGGTTCTAATAATTATCTATTTTGAACTCCTAAGGGTCCTCTTCCCTTATATCCCATTTTTTGCATGATTTGATACCCTTTCCCATATTTATTGGTTTGAATGTTGATGTGTTGTACCCTTTCCATAGAATGATTTGAAGTGTCCTCTTCCTTATAGAGCCATTCAAGTACTTCATTATCCTCCTTCTCTAAGGCATATTTATCACTCTCTCTTACAAAATGAGCATTGTATTTATGAGGGGGGTGAGCACTTGATAGATTCCCATGTGTCCTAGGAGAGGTTGTTAAAGGAAATAGGGAAACAGAATATTCCCCCACTCCCTTGGAGTTGATTTTACATTGTTTTTCAAAGGTGTGCATCAATTCACTCATCTTTTGATAGTGATCCTTCTTAGCTTGTTCTCTTTCTTCCTTGGTAGGTTTTGAAGTTTTCATCCTCAATGTAGAAGTCTTAACTGAATTATCATGTGAATTCTGACCCTCATAAATCATCTTTTCCTTTCCCTTAGTTGTTGTAGTTGAGTTAGTTTGATTAGGGTTTGAGATGGAAGTAGCATTTGATGTCAACTTCAAACTTTCCTTATTGGGTTCTTCAATAGTATCATTAGGGATGACTCCTTCCCTATTGTGAGGAATAAATAATTCATGACTTGGCTTCAATGTGTTGCAATATTGGAAGGGATTTTAATCTCCTCTAATTGTGATCTCCTCACCTCTATGTGGAAATTTTATGCATTGGTGATAAGTAGAAGGTACCGCTTGCATCTCATGAATCCAAGGTCTTCCCAATAAGATATTATAAGTTAATTTCATGTCGAGAACTTGACATATGGTATCTTTTTTGATAGGTCCCACTTGGATAGGTAAAACAATCATTCCTTTTGAAGACTTTTCTTCCTCATCATAAGCCTTGATGATGATTTTCTTCTTAGGGTTAATAGATGACTCGAATATTCCTAAAGATTTGACAAGGTTTAAAGTACAAATATTGAGACCGGCTCCCCCATCAATGAGAACTCTCTTAACCCTATGCATTTGGATTAACACTTCTATATGCAAGGGAAAATTTTGAGGGTAGGTAATAGATATGTCATCTTGTTCGGAGAATGAAAGGCAATGAGGGGCTAGGAGATGTCCCACCATATTTTGAAACTTATCCTCCTCCAAGGTTATAGGAACATTGGTTTCTACTAGGGATTTTTCCAATATTTAATTGTGATCAGGAGATAGTTTCAACAACTCCAAAATAGATATTTTTGTTGGAGTTTTATGCAATTGATCCACCAAACTATGAGGCTTTATTGAAGAAGATGTTGGTTTAGCCAAAGTAGTTGTTGAAGTTAGACCAAATGTTTTAGGGGCACTTCCTTGTAGGGTAAATCTTGATGCTTGCCCCATAGTTACAACATTAGAGGACTCTTGAATAGGTTGTTCTTTGATTACCACACCATTGATAGTACTATCATGTTCGGATAGGGCATTAATAGTATTGTCATAGGTATGGGAAAATTTTACATTGTTGTTGCTTCTCCAATTTTTTCCATTGTTCCCTCCATTGTTTGAATTGGAAGATTCACCCTTTTCATGTTTTTAGAAAGGAGTCTTAAAGACCGTGTGATCTTTGTTGTCTTGAGGGATTTCTACCTTTATCACAACATTGCCAATTAGGTCTTGCACTACGTCTCTCAAACACATGCAATCATTTGTCTTATTTCCTCGATTTCTATGGTATTCACAACAACTAGCCTCACTCCACCATGTAGGTTTGATTTATGGTTCATATGGTTGAGCTCTAGGTAAGTCAATAAGCTTATTAGCAATGAGGGTTCTTAATGCTTTCTCAAGGGGCTCACCCAAAGGTGTGAATGTTCTTTTAGGAGTTGGTGTAAAGAAAGGCTTAGGTTTGTTAGCCCCTTGATTGTTCCCAAAGTTATTATTGTTATTGTTGTTGTTGAAAGGTACCTTGGGTTCTTGGTTCACATTATTAGCTTGAGCAAATCCTTTGGTAATATTGAAAGGGGTGGCCTTCAAATTGTTAGCCTCTACAACTCCATCTTTCACCACTCCTTTATTGTTATTCCTTATCCAAAACTGGTTATTGTTAGGAGGATTTATATTTTTATTATTACTGGAGGTATTGTTGTTATTGTTATTATAAATCTTTAATTCTCCACTTTTAACCAATACCTCTTCCATGGTAACCCCATTCTCAATTAGGTCTTGGAAAGACATAGGACATTGTAGTCTTCACCAGTAATTCATCTCATTAGTCAATCTATTAATAAAGATATCCATCTTCTCTTTTTCAGGTACACTTTGAGGGTATCTAGAAAATACCACTCTCTATCGTTGTAAGAAGAGTAGGAATCCTTCACCCTCTTGTTGCTTGGTATTACATAAATTTATCATCATAACCTCATGTTTGATATTGTAATAATAATGAGTCACAAATTTGGAGGCCAATTCTTCAAAGGTTTGGATGCCAGATGGTAATTTTGAAAACCACTCCATGGCCATGCCTCCTAAACTTCTAGGAAATAACCTTATGAGGTAAGTTTTATCATGCCTAAACTCTAGGCTCAATGCGCAAAATTCCCTTAAGTGATCTTGAGGATCAGTTGTTCCTTCATACTTGTCATATTTAGGAAAGATAGCATTAGTTGGGAATGGAACCATGGTTAATGACTTATCAAATGGAAAAGGACCCAAAGCTTTGATTGAAAAGGGTTTAGGAACCACGCTTTGTTTCATCATGTCCAATTGCATTTGGAAGAGTTTGAATTGTTTATTCATGATATCAATAGGATTAGCCTCAGCTCCTTTTTGCTCAAGTTTATTGAGATCATACTGATGGGGAAGTTTGAGACCCGTTTGTGCTAGGTCTAGGAAGTATTTTTCTTTGTCTTTTTCCAATAATTTTTCCATGAGCTTCATGAAGAAGGGACTTTGCATTGCTTCATTAACCCTTTTCATTAGTTTCTTCATCATCATTAGGGTCAATTTTGCACCCATTGTTATTATTGTGTAACCCTTGGTTGTTAGGGTCAATATTTACTCCTCCAAGATTGTTGTTGTTTAACCCTTGATTGTTAGGGTCAATGTTTCCCATGTTATTGTTGTTTGACCCTTGGTTGTTAGGATCAAAATTGCCTCCTCCATTGTTGTTCGTCTCTTTGTTAACATGATTGATCTGATCAGGGTCCATGTTGCCAAATGGAAAGGACATTGTTAGCTCCGTCTCCTTTATAGGTTCTTGTAAGGGTCTTGAAGAATTAAAGTTATCACTTGGAAAAGGATAATCCTGCCTTAGATAGGATTCCTCAGGTTGTAGGGTAGACTTGATATAATGAGATCGCGTAAAAGTCAACATGAACATAAATCATATAAAGATCTTAGGGTTTTATCTTCTCTTAAAATGATCAATCCTTGGATGATTTTGTGAAATGTCCAAAAATGGCAGAT
This sequence comes from Thuja plicata, assembly GCA_018584345.1. Lineage (NCBI taxonomy): Eukaryota > Viridiplantae > Streptophyta > Pinopsida > Cupressales > Cupressaceae > Thuja > Thuja plicata. Next base: position 30,693 of record MU215784.1, read on the forward strand.
TGTAATCAAGTTGAGTATACAAAGAGGTAAAATTTCCAAAAGGGTATCCAAAAATGTAGGTATCTTGTTTTCAAACCCTTAGGAAATATCCACTGTTTCTGCTTCTTTTTTTTGGGCGTCACTTCTTGTTGTGTGCATGTCACTTTAATGTTAGTACGTGTTGACTGGAATTACTGTACGCAGCACTCTAAAGTTAGTATGCGACATTTTCTTGTTGATAGGTGTTATTAAATTGTTTCTAGGTGGCACTTTCTAGTGGCTTACGCATTTTTTGATAGCTGACAGGCGTTGTTTCAGTTTCTTACGTGCACAGAACTATCTGTAAGCATCGTTTAAATGCTCATATGTGGCACTTTACCAATCAAAGTTGAATTTTCAATTTTTTTAGGTTTTAAAAGTTTAATGTCTTTGATCAGATATGTCAGAGAAGATTCTTGCTTGGAAATGAAATGCAAACTAAACACACACATCAAATTTGCATCATAACCCTAAAACAACACTAAAAGTGTATGTTCTCAGTCATTTTTACAAGTATCTCACAAGAAAGTCTTCCAAGCAATCTACCTAGAGTCAAACAAATGTGGCTTTTAATAATGTTTCTAGAAGGTAGGCTTACTATTTAACCAGGTTTTAATAACACCTCTATTCTAAATCATGCCAAGTTCCTTTACCCCCTTGCGGGCTTCCCACACGCATGAAAGTATGATTTTGCGCAATCCTGAAAGACTACTCGAGGAAGTGAGGATGACTTGCACACAAATTAGTCACTTTTCAATTAAGGTAAAGTGCATTTATTTATAGTGGGCTGGATGATATCTCGGCTAAAGCGATTGTCTCCCACTTTGGGTCATTCTCTCTCACCGCCTTTGTAAAGGAATTCTCGGGAGGCAGGCCCTCTAAAGCTCTATTTTAATCTAGCATATATGGAAAGCGGAAAATGAACTTAGTCCAACAAGTTTGGGAGTTTGATTCACTCAAAGAGTGAAGATCATATCCCTATTGTCTTCCTTCATTCCAAACACTTCAAACACTTTTTTTTCTTCTTTTTCAACCCCTTGACAAGGAGGTTCTTATAATGGAAATGTTTGGTTAATTCCTTCACTTTCTTTCTACCAAATTGAATTCACATGTTTGGCTTTTTGATTCACTTCAAAAAGTGGAGAGCATATGCCTAATGTTTGTTCAATTTGGACAATAATAGGGGTTTTTTTCCTATTAAACTATATTCAAATGAAATGCCACAATATAACCAATGCAAGCTTGTTAAGATAAGTACCTCATTTTTGAATCTAGCAAAGGCTAGGCACATTTTTGATTGATTTATTTTTTTCTTTTTTGCTACTCACCTAGTGGCGATCGTTCCCACTCTGGCTCATCCAACAAGTTAGTCAACACAACCACCAAAGTGAAGAAAAGCTTAAAATTAATTTGACAACATGCTTCTAAGTCCTTTTTGATCAAACTTGCAAGAATCAACTTTAAGAACTCAAAAACAAGAAATCAAATTAAAGAGTAGGGAGATTCTTTTTGTAAGAAAAAAACACTTTTATATAATGATCATATAAATTTTCTTCTTCCTTTAAATTTTATAAAATATTGGAAGCATGAAATTGCTTATCATGTTTAGTTTGTGCTCTTACCTCTTTGCTAGGCTTTGTAACTCAAAATTTGGTTTTCTGTACCTTCTTGTGCTTTCTCATCTACAGGAAAAAAACACAGAGAGAGAATTAGAAATCAGAATTTAAAGATTTGACAGCAAAATAAAACAGAAAGCACTAAGCGGCATTTAGCAGCTAATACATGGCATTTATATGTTAGTAAGTGACATTTAAAACATTTAAACCAAAATTGAAACTTTAATACGCGAAATTTAAAAATGCACAGGAGGTAACGTAAACTTCATAGGGGTCACAAAATAGATCACACATGGCAATTGATAGTTCATAGGCGGCACTTTGCAGCTTGCAGGTGACGCTTTACCAGTGTATGCGTCACACTTTGTCTCATACGCGGCAAAGAAAATAAGATAGAAATAGAATATATTATGCATGCATCATTTAACTGCTCACAGGCGTCATCAGATTTCTCATATGCATCATTTCACCTATTTTCTACAAATAGACACAAAATAAAGCCAAAAACAAACAAACAATTTGATAAAACGGTGGAAAATGAGGCCTAAAGCCCCACGGTGGGCACCATTTGGCATGTGAGTTAATACACCTTCATGAAATTATCACAATTAAGCACAATCCTATGGAAAGAAATAAACAATTTAATCTAAAGAATTGTATTTAAAATCCATGACATCTCATGGTTCTCTAACTAGACTTTGCAAGTAGAGCTCCCAACCTTAATCTCTACTAGTGACCTTCCTAGAATGAGAAATTGATGATTAAATGCCTAAATCTAGCTCTCAATCTTCTCAAAGATGATATAAAATGAGTTCAAATGCTCTCATGAATGATAAAATCTCTCAATTTGCTCTCAAAATGCTCAAGATGTTGCTCAATTGTTCTCAAATTGCCTATAATGAGGATGCTTTGAATTCAAATTTTCTAGGATATCATTATTCTTGAAAATGGCTTATATTTATAGTAAAATCCCAAGGGTAGGGGATAGAGTGAATTGATCATTGGTTAATCCTTGTTTGTTTGTTTGGGTTAAATGAGTGGTTGACATGCAAAATTGGAGTGATCCATGTGCAAGTGTGTTCTCAATTCTCATTGGCTCTTTATTTGTGTTGAAAAGTTATTAGGAATTTAATTAATTTATCCATGTAAGGAATAGGTTCATTTTGATTTTTGATTTAAAACTATACAATTAATTAATTAAAATCAATTGCATAATTTAATTAATCCTTTTAGGCTTGTAATTAATTATTTGATTTCATGATTAATTAATCCCTTGATTTAAATTTTATTTAATCCACTTTGATTGATAAATGTCCATTTAAATTGATTTTGATCCATTTTGAAGCATTTGAAGCATCTTGATGAGATTTGTAGATTTTGATGATATTAAGACACCTGGTCAATTTTGGGTGTCTACACACTTGTATGTTTTAATTGTAAAGAGGTTGGACACTTTGCTGCAAGATGTCCTAATAGAAGAAAAGATGACCAAAGTAAGGACACATCATATAAAAGAAGTTTGAATGAGGTGATCACAGAGATTACCGAAGGAACTAACAATCTAACAGAAGAGATACTCGAGACTACGAGGACAAAGGGAATAAATCTTGTTACCTGGCGGAGAACAGAGATGATGATACTGACACCAAATATGATGAACATATTGAGATGGTATTTGTAGCCATGAAGGATGATTCAGACAAAGAAGAAATGTATGTAGAAACTGCACTCCTATCTAAGGTTAGTAAGAATGATGTCTAGATTATAGATAGTGGTTGCACTCACCACATGACCGGTGATAAATAAAAGTTTGAAACTTTTGAATACTGTAATGGTGGATCAGTAAGAATGGGTAATGACACACCTTGTCCAGTTGAAGGTAAATGAACCATAATGTTGAATAACCTGATCAAATGTGAAAATGCATACTGGGTAAAAGGACTTAATTATAATCTATTGAGTGTTTCACAGCTAAATAACACTGGTCACCGGGTAGCATTTGAAAATAAGAAGGCAAAGATCTTCAATGAATCAGGAAGGTTGATCGAAACTGGTGAATAGACAAAAGGTAACCTTTTCTATCTTAATGACATTAACACCACTTGTTTAATGGCTAGAAATGAAGACATATGGTTGTGGCATAAGAGAGTATGCCATGTGAATTTTGACAACATGATAAAGATAAGCAATAAAAAGAAAGTCAGAGGCTTACCAAGCATGTCAAAGCCTAAACATATCATGTGTAACAATTTTCAAAAAGGTAAAATGACAAAGTCTAGTTTCAATATAAAATCCCATACATCTAATGCCACTCTAGAACTAGTCCATACTAATCTATGTGGACCCATGAGGACAAAGAGTTACTATGGTGATAGGTATTTCATTATCTTTATAGATTATTATTCTAGAATGATGACAATTATGTTCTTAAAAGATAAATTAGAAGCATTCAAGATGTTTAAATGGTATAAAGCAATGGTAGAAAAACAAAGTGGTAAAGAATTAAAATGCTTAAGATTAGATAGAGGAGGGGAATTTATTTCAGATGAATTCACTAATTTCTACAATGAGCATGGAATTAAAAGACAGGTTTGGCACCAAGAACACCATAGCAAAATGGGATTTTTGAAAGAAGAAATAGATCCATTGTTGATTGTGAAAGAACATTGATGATTGAGAAAAGCATCACTCAAAGTTTCTGGAGGGAAGTTGTCAGTACTACTATCTACACATTGAACAGAGTACAATTGAAGAAAGACACCAAGAAGACACCCTATGAGCTATGGTATGCTTACACCCCCAATGTAAGTTACTTCAGAATTTTTGGTAGTCAATGTTATATTTTGAAAGATGATAGAAATGGAAAGCTTGACTTCAAAAGTGAAAAAGGTATCTTTCTAGGGTATTCCACCAAAAGAAAGGCTTATAAATGTCTTAACAAGTCCTCTAACAAGATCATTGAAAGTGAAAATGTAAGAATAGATGAATATACATAAAAGAATGATAAGGAAAGTAGAAAAGAACCAAAAGAATACAATAGGTTTGTTTACACTTAAGAACCTAACACTCTACCTGAATAATAGTGTATCACTCTTGAGCAGCAAAACATTGTACCTGAGCATCAGGCTGCAATTACCGAAAATTAGGAAAATAGTCAAGATGATGTTCCGAGCGATGGAGATCAGAATGAAGGTCAAGATGATGATCAAAATGATGAACATGGAGATGAACTATAAATTTCCAAGTATGTCAAAAGACATCACCCACAAAACCATATCATAGGAGACAAGAAGGCTAGAATGAGAACAAGAAGTAAGTCACTAAAAACTAGATGTTTAATTTGTAATTTTTAGCCTAAATCTATTGATACTGAACTAGAAAATGAAGAATGGGTCAGTGCTATAAATGATGAAATAGAAAAAATTGAGAAGAACAAGATATGGACACTAGTACCGAGACCATATGACAATAATTTCATCGGTACCAAATGGATATTCAGAAACAAGCTAAATAAGAATGGAGAAGTCACAAGAAACAAAGAAAGGTTAGTATGCAAGGGGTATGCACAAGAAGAAGGTATTGATTATGGAGAAACCTTTTCACCCTTTGCTAGACTAGAAGGAGTAAGAATATTACTTTCTTATGCTAAATTCAAAGGATTCAAGGTATACCAGATGGATGTCAAATCTGCATTCCTAAATGGAATACTAGAAGAAGAGGTATACATTGAACAACCAGAAGGGTTTGTTGATCCAGACAAGAGAAAAATGGTATGTAGAATACATAAAGCCTTGTATGGATTGAAACAAGCATCGAGAGCCTGGTATGAAAGACTTCACTCATATCTCATAAGCATTGGATTTTTAAGAACAAGTGAAAATAGCAATCTATATTTAAAAGAAGATACTGATGATAATATTCTGATTGCTAAAATATTTTTTGATGATATCATATTTTGGAGGCAATTATATGCTATGTAAATCATTTTCTAATGAGATGAGCAAAGAGTTTGAAATGTCTATGTTTAGGGAGATCAAATTCTTTCTTGTTCTACAAATTCTTCAACAAGATGCAGACATATATATCACACAATCCAAATACATCAAGGAAGTGTTGAAGATATTCAAGATGGAAGATTCCAAGCCAGTTAGAACACCTAAGGAAACCAGATGTAAGCTGACAAATGAAGACAAATCAAATGAGGTAGATTAGACCTTGTATAGATCAATGATTGGAAAACTAATGTATGTTGTTCGTACTAGACTAGATATTGCACATGCAGTTGGAATAGTTTCAAGATTCTCTGCTAATCCCAAAGAATCACACATGACTGTTGTCAAGAGAATTCTGAGATATCTAAAGAACACCAAAGACTATGGATTATGGTATAACAAAAAGGGTAAATTTGAGCTTCAATTCTATACAGATGTTGATTGGGCTAGAATCCTAGATGAGAGGAAGAGAACAACTAGAGGAGCATTCTTCATGGGTGATAGGCTTGTCACATGGATAAGCAAGAAGCAAGGATGCATCTCACAGTCTACTGCATAAATAGAATATGTGGTTGTTGCTGCAAACTTCTGTAATATTGCATGGATCAAATAATTACTAGAAGGTATGAATATGAATATTCTTGAGCCAATGATTATCTATATTGATAATACTAGTGCAATTAACATATCAAATAATCCATTCATGCATGCTAAGGCTAAGCATATAGAAATCAAGTATCATTACTTAAGAGAACAAGTGCAAGAAAAAGAAGTGATACTAGAATATGTTCAATGAAAGGAACAATTAGTTGACATATTCACCAATCCATTGCCTAAAGATACATTTGAGTACCTGAGATAGAGACTAGGGGTCCAACCCTTGTCTATCGGTCAGTAAGCAGACTAGAAGATTGCATCAGCCTATACACAAATCATAAGATCATTCATGTTGATGCAAGAAAAGAGATGGATTGCAAAGACACATCTGTACATCGCAAGGTACAAATCTGCACCAAACACAAGAGATAATTTTAACTAATACATAGCTATGTTGCTGATGGAAGGGAAATTCAAGGAGTATATTATAAAAAGGAGAAAGGATAGAACTTTGGCATTCTCAATGTGTACTTTGGCATTATTTTCAAAGGGAGAGAATATCAAGATGGGAGAGATTATCCTGAGAATATCCAAAGGAGAGAGATTATATATACATATGAAGTATCCACCAAAGGAAGAGACATAAACTAAAGGGAGAGATATAGAGAGATGTAACCTATAAAGGAGAGAATATCAAAAGGGAGAGAAGTATCATGAGGAGAGAATATCACAAGGGAGAGATAACCTATTGTTGTCAAAAGAAAAAGAGATGATCAAGGAAAGGAACAATCAAGGGAAAACACAAAATAGAGACATAAGTTGCTACATATATCTAGTAAAGGGATTAAAGATTGAAGAAGGCACTCTGCAAGAAACAAATCTAAGCTATATGAGCTTACCGAGAGCCAGACATTTTTATTGGTTATAGAACTATAAGTTTTGTAGTTTGATGAACTATAACTATTATATTTCATATTGTATTAGTAATAATATAGTGTGTTTCCATCAATTCCAAAGGGAGAGATTGATGAACATAACTAATTGAATGTTTGAAGATATTAAATTGATGATCACCGAAATGCAGAAAGTCAATGCAAGACATTAAATCAGTTAATGGATTGTATTGTCATTGATGCCAACTTGATATAATATAATTGGTTATATACATATGTGTCAAAGACTTCAAAGAACTAGAGGGATATAGGTTATGCTATCAATAATGCATAAAAGTTAAGTATTCACAAAGTGACAACAGACACCGATGAACAAGTGAACATCGATAGAAAAAGAGCCCTAAAATAAAATTCACAATGATGCCCAAGCAAGAAACCCAATAAGCATTACCAAAGAGAAGAATCACAATAATTACCGACAGATAGAACAATAGTGTTACCCGATGGACAGACAACTTTGACGGAGATACTTGAGGAGAACTGAAATGTTAACTGAAGCTAACAAGGAGTTAAACACCAAAAATAACTAAAGTTAAGAAATGAGAAAAGACTTAGTTGGAAAGAGCTAAAGAGGGAGTTAACTGGTTGTTAATATTGTTTTCATTGAAAATTTAGAAGCCAGAGATAAGAGAGAGTTTTAAATAATTGTTATTACAGTTGTCAAGAAGATATCTATGAGATAAAACTGAAGTAAAACCTTAAATCAAGATTGTCTAGAATTGTGGATCATGCCAAGAACAAGAAAGTCAAGAATTGAGGAATGGTTGAATCATATCTATAAAGAGACAATATAATTCATTATGAATTAGGGGAGTCAATAGAGAAAAGGATGTTGGAGAGAAACTGATGAAGAACAACTTCAACCAGACATGATCAATCAAGCTGAAGAATAGAGCTATATTTCTATAGACACTAAGCAATAGAGAACAACATCACCGAGAAGAAAGAAGTGGAGCAAAGGTATTAAAAAGATACATTGATCAAAAAGGTATAATGAGCTTACAATAGATTTGAAAATCTGCAAGTCTATAGTTGTATATGTGAACAGATCATTTACTATTTCAATTTAACCATTGGATCAGAAAGTCTCTTAACCAAGTAGGACTTAAAAATCCTTTATATATTGAGATACATCCTAGGGAGTATCAAAAATTTTGATCATGAAGATAGCATGAGATACCTAATACCAATTAACAAACTACACTGGGTTTGGTCATAAAGGTAGCATAGAGATGCCAGATATCAAGTGACAAACTATTCTATTTAAATCCTCTAAAAAGGTCACACCTAACAGTGTGTTTGTAACCTTTAACATGGTTGGATCTTCATCGAGTTCACTTTAGAAGAGTGAAAAATTTGGGTTACCGGTCCCAAGTAGTTTTTCCCTTAACAAGGTTTCCATGTTAAAAAACCATGTGTCAATGTGTTTATGAGTCATTACTTTAGTGTTTTGCATTACACATAACTAAATCTGGATTGATTCGTATACACTAAGTCATTTACTGTATTTTGGTAAATGAAAGACTACTAATCGGTAAACAGTAAGAATAAGGTTTAAAAGTGAACTTTGAGCAGCAGTTATTTGTTAAGATTATTTCAAGGCATTCATCTTGTAGGACTGAAGATAACTAGAGGCTTAATATTTTGGTACTAAGTTTTTTGGGTTGATTTATTGGAAATTATTTGATGCCACTGATTCACCCCCCCCACCCCCCTCTCAGTTATTCTAATAGTGGGAACAAGGTTATAGCCAAAACATTGAACCTAACCTTAAACCATAATCCTAATCATAAATCATAAGCCCTAATAGATATAATTACATAATGATATTTAAAGTTATAGATATAATGACATTTATAAATGTGTAAATAAGTCTCAATACCTTAAATCAATCAATTTTATATGCAATTATTATTCTTTTAACATAAACATGTTGAGCATAAAAAAATGATACAAAGCTGAAAACCTATGCAGTTTTATTTAATTATAAAGAGACTTTTTAACATATTTATGTTGAATCTTAAGTGATTCAAACACCTTAGATGAATAAAACCCTAAGCATATTTAAAGAGTAAGTTTAGTTGAACTCTACCACTAAATGAATTATGACCCTAGCATTAATTAAACTTGAATGGTAACTTTAGTATATCTTTAATCTATTTTAATTCATTTAAGATAATAATATTTCTTATTTTATTTATAATATTTTTCATAAAATCTTAAATTAGATAAGGCCATTATAGTACGAATCTTCAAAAATTCATCAAAATTTTGACAAAAAATGTTGATCATATTAGACGTCATAAAGATCATAAGCATCCATCATAAATATACATCATAAGAATCATATGCATAAATTAACATAACATAAATTGTCAAGTGCATCATACATCATAATAGGAACTCGTTATAGAGATCATGCATGCATGTGTCACATAGATATCATTGAAATCACCTATATTCCATTTAGGAACATGATACATAACCATCATAATCATACATTATATCACATCCATCCTGCATCATTACACATGTTAGCACATCATATCATAATAAATAATAAGCATATTACACATCCTAAATACAAAACACATTAGAATCATCATAAACATGTTGTAATACATCACATATGTATAATAAATAACCATCCATCACATAAATAATAAACAATCCACATTCCATAAATAAACACAAAATATAAGTTTGTTGCCAAAAACCATGCCTCATCTCATATATATCAAAAAATAATGTATCAATCATAATAATAAATCCTCAAAGGTTCAAAAAATGTCACACAAAATGAGGGCTAGTCGGCACTCTCTTTGTCTCCATTTCCTGGAGGTGGCATGGTGCTACTATTAGGAACTGCTGGAGGTAGATCATGAATTAAAAACATTAATAGGTACATCATGGCTTCATTATATAATGACACTAGAGTTAAAAACATAGTGAGTTAATTATGTAACCATATAAGTCAAATTAAATTCTATCAAGAAATCAATATCAAATAGATAATATACTAATCGCATACCTCATACATTTCAATCATGTCATTGATCTTCCTCTTCATCCAACTCATCATCATCATCATCATCACCACTACCACCACCACCATCATCATCAATATCTGTTTCTATAATGTCATCATCGACATGGATATCATTTCCATGAACATCATCATGATCCAGTTCCTCTTCTTCAACATCTTCGTTAGGAACATCATCAACTAACTGTTGATCATGATCATCCTCTACATCATCTTCTACTTCCTTGGTATCTTCTTGTTGTTGATTAACTGGCAAATATCTGGTGGAGATGATGAAGACCGAGCGATACTAAGTATCATGATTGTAGAAATGGTTAGATCAGTTGTTGTTTTTTCATTGACGTCAAGCAATTGATTAATTAATTTTCATTATGTTACTATATCTTAAGAGGAGAATTTAAATGGGTGAAAAATACAGATCAGACAATGATGAAGTAATGATGATATAGTTTTTTTCTACTATATATTTGATGCTATCAAATCGATACATTTGATTGATCAAGTCAAGAACTAAAATAAATTAAGTTATGAATGAAAGAGTTACTTTACCGAGCTAGACTGAGTTAGTCGGTAGAATGTTATGTGCTTCAGTTATAGTTATCAAGCATTGAGCACTGAAGATGAGTTAGACACCAAGCAGTGAATGAAGTTAGTTACCGAGCTGCAGACTAAGTTTTACCGAGTATAGTTACTGATATTAAAATATGATGAATTTAAATTTAAGGCAAAGTGATGATGAGTTGGATGAGGAAATAAATTAAATGAATTTTTTTACAAGATCTATGAACAATAAAATCCAATAAGTTCATATCTAAGGAGAAGATCAAGCGGTTAAAAAGAATTATGAAAGTTCCAAGAAAAGTTACAAGTTTCGAGGTAAAAGTGAAATAGTTTACCAAGTTGAGAAATATGAAGAATATGATTGAATGACAAAGCGCAAAGGAAGGAAAATCCATTAGGATTCAGTAATACTGAGAGCAGGGTGAATCAATATTACAACACTTTAAACATGAACTTAATAATTTCCAACTAAACCATATAATTACTGGAATGAAAAGAAAATAAGCACACAACACATAACTCATAACACCATGAATTTTTATCGAGGAAACCCTGGCCAAGGGAAATCCTGGTGGGGATGGTACCCAAAAAATATGTACTAAAAGTATAGTGTCCCTGTTAGGAGACCTAGCCCTGTTAGGAGCTGAATATTACATTATCACATTTCCCTGTTAGGGGAATACAAAACCTTGGTAAAGGTATACCGAGCAGACTACTCTTACAATCAGAAATAGTTTTGTTACAATCAATCTCAAAAATGAACAATACAAGCATTAGCTTATGCTTAGATAGTTCCAGTTGTAGCTCGCATCAATATCTACCTGACATCACAATGTATCCATTCCATATGTCTATCATTCACACCATATCCATACTCTCCTTCCTTCGCTTTACAAAAAACTCTTCATATATATATATATATATATATATA
>MU215784.1:50872-62001 GCA_018584345.1 Thuja plicata
CTAGGCATAGAAGCACCTGAGATGAATGATATTGATTGGATCATTCAGGGGTTCTCCTTCAGGAGTAGATAACTGATATGCCCCAGAACTGAAGCATGTAGTGACAATATATGGGCCTTGTCAAGTAACTTCAAACTTACCCTTATTTTCTTGATTACCGCCCACTTTCTGATTCTCTTTGAGCACAAAGTCCCCTACCTGGAACTGGCATTGGTGAATCTTCTTATTATAGCTTCTCTTTAATCTATTCTGGTATACGACCAAGTGGTCATATGCTTGCTGGCGCTTTTCATCAAGGAGATCAAGCTGTGTGAGTCTTGCTACTTTGTAGTCTTCATCTATGATTAGGTCTTTGAGAGATACCCTTAAGGATGATAGTTCAACCTCAATTGGTAAGACAACCTCAGCACCATAGACAAGGGAATATGGAGTGGTGCCTGTGGGAGTGTGGAAGGAAGTGTGATAGGCCCAAAGGGCAGGATTAATTTGGAGGTGCCAGTCACGACCAGTACTATTAACAACCTTCTTTAGGATTTTTAGAAATGTTTTTTTGGTTGCCTCAGCTTGGTCATTACCCTATGGGAAATATGGGCTAGAGAAGCAATGATGGATGTGGAGGTGCTCACATAGATCGACCATATGCTGATTTTCAAATGGTGAGCCATGATCTATGAAAATGATGGATGGAATGCCAAAGTGGAAAATGATGTGGTATAGGATAAACTTGGAGATTTGGATGTCTATCATAAGGGTAAGTTGGATTGATTCAACCCACTTAGTAAAGTATTCAGTTGTTGTGATGATAAATTTGTGTCCCTCAGAGGATAGGGGAGTGATCTTACCAATGAGGTTGAAACCCCAACATGAGAATGGCCAAGAAGGCACAATAAGATGTAGCTCTTGTGTTGGTGCATGGATCGGATTTGCATGCTACTGACATGGTAAGCATTTTTTACAAATTCATAGGCATCATGTTCCATAGTAGGCCAATAATACCTGACTCTAAGAAGCTATTTAGCTAGGACCATGCCACTTGTGTGGGCACCGCAGAATCTAGTGTGCACTTCTCACAATGCTTGGGTAGCTTCAAATTCATCTAAACACCTAGAGAGAACATTGTGATAGCCGCGACGATATAAGGTGTCAGCTACAATGGTGTAGCGGGAAGCTTTTCGAATAAGGTTTTGGCATTGGGTGTTTTTAGATATGGGGGGATATTATACCATTCTTTAGATAATCATGGATGTTGTGGTACCATGGGGACTAAGGACCAACCAAGACACAGACCTGATTAACATCATCACTCTCATAAGTTGGTGCGTGAAGTTGCTCAATCAAGAACTTGTACTACCTTGCATCACGTGGTATTTCTAGAAGAGACCCAATAATAGCCATTACATCGATAGCTTTGTTTTGTAGACATGGCACTTGGGTGATTTGCAGATTGATGAAATTCTCCTTCATTTTATCTACCATCTCTTTGTAAGGTAACAACTTATCATCTTTTGTTTGGAATTCATCTAACACTTGCTTCATGATTAGTTAAGAATCACCAAAGACTTGGATATCCATGATGTTCCACTGAATGGCCATGCTGAGTCCTGCAATTAGTGCCTCATATTCTACTATGTTGATAGTGCAAGGAAATCCCAGTTTGAATGATTTTGGGATGTAGTCACCTTGTGGGGTAACAAATAGGATTCCTACCCCAGAACCATGAGATGTATATGAACCATCAAAGAATAACTTCCAGACTGGTTGTTCTTCGATCATGTATAGATGTTCATCGGGAAACTCCATGACTATCGGATATGTGTTGAAATGGTGCCTCTGCTAACTGATATATGATAACTTGACCTTTGACAGCTTTTCTGTTGATATATTGGATGTCAAACTCACTGAGAAGCATTACCCACTTAGCCATGCATCATGTGAGAGTTGTTTTAGATAGAAGATACTTGAGTGGGTCTACTTTTGATATAATCTTGACTGTGTAACTGAGCATGTAGTGATGAAGATTTTGAGTGGCGAAGACCACTGCTAGGCATGCTTTTTCTATTGGTGTATAATTTAGCTCATAACCCACCAAAGTGTGGCTAATGTAGTAGATAGCACACTCTTTTCCATTGTCATCTATCTGGGCCAAGAGTGTCCCTAGTGTTGTTGTTGTTGTAGATATATATAATATGAGAGGTTTTCCTGGTGTAGGCGGCACTAGAATAGGTGAATTTTCCAGATATTCCTTGATTTTGTCAAAGATTCTTTGGCATATAGGATCCCATTCGAAACTATGATCTTTCCTCAGCAAATGCGTGAAAGGTTGGCATTTGTCTGCAAGCTGTGATATGAAGCAGCGCACTGATTGAAGCTTTCCTTGTAGATTGCATAGCTATCTAAGTGACTTTGGCAGAGGCATTTCCATGATTGCTTTAACCTTTTTAGGATCTATCTCGATGCCACATCGTGATACGATGAAGCCAATGAGCTTTCCTGATGTAACTCTGAAAACACATTTCTTTGGATTTAGCTTGAGACCATAATGTCAAAGTCGATCAAACATTGCCTCTAGATCATTTAGGTGATCCATTCTATTTTGTGATTTAGCCAATATATCATCCACGTAATCTCCAAGGATCTTATAGATCATGTCGTGAAATATGATGGTCATGGCCCTCTGATATGTTGCTCCAACATTCTTGAGCCCAAATAGCATCATGTTGTAACAGAAGGTACCCCATGGGGTTGTAAATGTTGTCTTATGCTGATCTTCTTTTGCTATATAGATTTGATTATATCCTGAAAATCCATCCATGAGAGACAACATCTCATGTCCAGAAGTGAGGTCCACTATCATGTCGATATTAGGCAATGGAAAGTCATCTTTTGGACCTGCTTTGTTGAGATCTTGAAAGTTGATGCAGATTATGATGGAGTTATTCAGCTTAGAGACTGGGACCATATTTGAAATCCAGTCTGAATAATCTATCACTCTGATGATTCTAGCTGCTAAGAGATTTTCAAGTTATGTTTTGACCATTAATGCAACTTTGGGATGCATTTTCTAGAGCTTTTATTTGACAGGTTTAATGTTAGGATCCATGGATAAATGATGTACTACAAGTTCTAGATCCAAGCTAGGCATGTGAGAGTAGGACCATGCAAAGATGTCTAGATATTCTCTTAAAAGAGCTGTGAAGGCCATTTTTTTTGCTTCTATCAAGGATGCTGCAATGTGAGTGAGGCGAGGCTGGTCCTCTGTACCCAATTTAATAAGCTGGGTTTCCTCGATGAGAATAGATGACTGTTCTGACATGTAATCATGGATGATAGGGAGAGGATAATCTCCATCTCCTGGCACCTCAGAAAGGTTTTCACCAGGAGATACACCTTTTATTTTTTATTTTTTTCTGATCTGATAGTTCCCCAGAAGGGTTTTCACTAAGAGATAGATTTTTTTCTTTTTTTTTTCTTTTTCTTTTCAATTTTGTGGCTAGAGTCCTCCTCTTCCTCAAAGTATGCTTCCAAGTTTAAGGTGTATACATCTGTGGAAGTCTGCCCCCAATCTGGTTGCTGATCTGTAGCTCCCATGCTGTTTAGGAGTGTAGCCATGATTTTGAACTCCTCTATCAGGATGACGCTTGGTTGGTCCCAATTAATGAGTTCAAGATGGAGGAGTGGAAGTTTAATGAAGTGGAGGGATAACTGGCAAAGGACAGAGTTATTGAGGAAAATTTCATAGTTAATATCATCATAATCTCTCACAATTTTCTCTTCCAAGATATTTTTGAGTTCGCATATGTTACCCAGGGGAATGTGATAGGTTAGACTGGTTTCCTTAGTGCCCCCAGTCATGTTATGGCCAAGGCTAGATATATCATGTTCAAATCCCAGACCAATGTGCTTTTGAAGTTTGGAGGGCACAATGGGGGCTCTCATGCCTTGTTCTTCAGAGCCTAGTCCACCTCCTTGATAGTTCCACTTTTTGGTGACCAATTTGTGAGTAGAGGGATATTTATCTTTGAAATGATTCAGGAGGCCACTATGAGGAGGTGTGGGATCTTTGTAGAGCCATTGATTGATAACATGTGTTATTGCCTAACTATTCAGAATGTTGTAAGAAAGAAAGGTGGTAGGACCCAATTGCATTAGTTCAGGTGTCTTTTTCTCAATGTAACTAGATGGATGCCCATGGGTATGTGGATTAGTCAGGAGGGCTCCAACAATAAAGGCATCAGTTAGACTATATTCTCCATAGCCTTGGTGGTCAATCTTGATAGTGGATAGAGTGGATGCAAGGATGATGTTTAGATTTGGAAGGGTTGTGGAGGAACTGATGATAGATGTGCCAAGGTTAGTCCTAGGACAATGATTTGAATCTCGATGGGAGGCTTCCAACGCATGGCAGTATGCAAAGGGCTTGGGATCTGCAAGGATAGTGATCTCAACTCTATTATGTGTAAACTTGATACATAGATGATAGGTGGAAGGGATAGCCTGCATAGAGTGAATCCACAGGTGTCCAAGGAGGATGTTGTATGGGAGGTCAAGATCGACCACATGGAAAATTGTCTCTTGTACTATTGTGCCTAGTTGAATGGGCAAGGAAATTGTACCTTCTGATGTTCATTCTATATTATTGTAGGCTTTGATTGTGATGACATCATTTGTGATATCAGATTTAGTGTATCCCAGTTCCTTTAAAAAATTTAAAGTACATAGATTCAAGGCCGAACCATTATCTATCATGACTTTCTTAACAGAAAAGTTTCAAACAATGACGACGATGTGAAGAGGGAGGATATGATCAGGATCAATAGATGGCATGTCAGTGGGTTTAAAAGAGATAGAATAAGATGTGGATAAGTGACCCACAAGGTTTTGAAACTGACCGGGATCTATGTTGTTGGGAACACGTAACTCTTGCAAATCTTTATTCAAGATCTCTTGATGGACTGGTGATGTGTGCAAGAGATCCAAGATGGATATTTGGGTGGGTGTATTCCCTAGATGTTCCAATAAGTTATATTGTGCCCTAGAGGATGAGGTAGTACTAGCACCAACAATAGTTATGCATCCACGATGTGTGGTAACAACACAATTAGTATCAGTGCCTTTCACATGAATGAAATTGATAGATGGCTTGACTTGGGATATACAACCGATGATGCTACCATACTCAACATGAACGGTAGTGTTATTAGTGGTATGGGCACTTTTTTTTCCTTTGTCCTGATTGGATGTTGAAGAAATGTGTACATTGGTAGGTCCCATGTTATTGTCATGGTTTGGGAACGCATTTTGATAGATCTTTAGATTGCTATTGGGTGAGGTTTTGTTTGTAGAATCTACTTCAATATCCTTGTGATCAATTAGGTCTTGGATGTAGTGTTTTAACTTCATGCACTTTATTGTGGTGTGTCCTTTAACATGATGGTAGTCACAATATTCGTTGGCATTAAACTATTACGGTTTTGGAGAAGAGTCAACAAAAGGTTGCGTCGGTGGAGGATATACTACCAAGTTTGTTGCTGCCATTCTTTGGAAAATAACATCAATAGGTTCACCCAAAGGGATGAACATGCGCTTAGGTGCATTTTGATCTCTTTTCGGTCTTCTCTATCCTTGCTGGACTGATATTGCATTAGTTTGATGCTAGAAATGTTGGGGATTATGCTGATAATTGGGTTGGTTAGCTTGTTGTGGACATATGGTTGTTGTGGCATGGGTTGGTGGTGGGTTGCTTGGTGACATACTGGGGGAGGTGGAACTTGTTGGTACTATTCTTGCTAATAGATCAGTGTGGGGGAATTCTATTGATAGTGCGGTGGTTGTTGGTATGCCTACACTGGGGAATTTTGTGGATAGTGTTGTGGCTATTGGTATGTGGGAGTGGATGCTTGAGGACCTGCCATAACAATCTGGCCATGTTTAGTGTCAGTGGCTCCATCAGTTATGACATTCTTGTTTTTTTTCCAATATCTGGAGTGATCATTATTGCCTCTGTCAGGTTGTGATTCTTTATAGTGCTTTATGGCACCATCTTCTACAAGACTTCTTTCAAGATCCATGCCTTTGATTCTGGTGTCTTGATAGGTCTACATACAATTCATGCGCATATGATAGGCAAGCTTGGGATGAAGGTTGTTAATAAAGATCTTGATGAGATGTTGCTTGGGGGGTTGATAGGACAACCTTGTGGTAAGTCCTTGTCAATGTTAAAGGTAATATGCCAAGCTTTCTCCACCCTTCTATTTGGAATTACATAAATCGGGTAGGGAGAGTTCATTCTCAACATTGTGTGTGTATTAGGCCATAAACTTCTCTGATAGTTCAGCAAAAGTAGAGACTGTACTGTAAGGGATCTTGTAGAACCACTCAAGACCGGTCCCTCCTAAGCTTGTGGGAAATAGCCTCATGAGGAAGTTATCACTATAGGCCACTTCTTGGCATGCCATGTAGATTAATGCAGGTATGCCCAAGGCTTTTATGGTGGCTTGGTAGTTATTCCAAGTGGATGAGGAAGCACCTTCTGTAAGTTGACTATTTTGAGGAAGTGGTGGTGGAGGAATTGGGTTGAATTATGCTTGCAGAAGAACTGTTGGCATACTTTGTGAGTGTGTTGTTGGTGGAGCGGGGAAAGTGGGCCCTTGTGGCACTAAGGGTTGGTTATAGGTGTTGGTAGGTGGCATGCCTATGGTGAAGTATGATTTCTACTGTGGGTATGCTGTGGAGGAAAATGGAGGAACGAGCATCGAGATTTGAGTGCTTTGATGCTGCGAATTGGTTGTTGTATTTTGAATGGGCTGAGTGGGGATGGGCGAAATTTTGGTTTATGGAGTGTTGACTGGTGGTGGTGGGAATTATGCGACAAATGTTGGGATTTCTTGGGAAAGTGGAGTGACTATGTTTTGAAGATGCTCAGGCATGTGCATAGCGATGGGATGTATTGCTTGCACTATAGATGATGGATTAGGAGGCGGGGCTCCCATGACTACGACTGAGGTAGATGGAGGTTTTTTGTGCACAATGGAAGGTCGGATGGAAGGTTGTATCATCTGTGAGATAATAGATCCTACCTGTAAGGCTTGATAAAGGGGATCAACAACTTCATTTTGGATGGCATAAGGACTTGCTCTTGAAATTCCCATAGGTTGTGTAATAAGCATGGGTATAATCCAAGGTGGGAATTAGATTCCTTGTTGCTGAATATTGGTGAGTACTTGATTGCTGTTACATCCACTCATGGCTCTTACCATGTGAACATGCACTGGATGATTGATGAATGTTTCGATAGTACTCACAGTGGGAATCTCATTAGTGTCTACCCAAATGTGCTGGATAGGTAGGTTCTATCATAGATCAAAGGAATCCATCACATTAGAGTGATCTATCATTGGGTTAGATGAACTAGTTGACTGATTAAGGGCCATGTCTTTCCTCTTCTTAGTGGCTTGTGTGATGGGTGGCATGAAATGAATGTCCTCAAGAGTTGGATGCAAGATGCAAGATAAAATGCAAGGATTTTTCTAAAAAAGACTAAGGATGACGATGCTAAGATGATGATCTAGGATGACGCTATCTATGATGACAGGGATGCTTCCTGAAAGACTAAGGATGACTTGGTAAAAAAAGATTGATTAAGGATTTCTTTCCTAATGTATGATCAAGGTGGATACGATTGCCAAAACCTAGGAAAGACTTGTGGTCTTTGGTTTGATGGGATTATTGATCAATGTGAACCAACCTTTTGCTCAAGGTGATGAGGTTTCATAGATGGAGGGGGTTATCTTAGAACAGTGTGTCATTCTAAAGATAACTAAGATGATGATCCTTGACTTAGGATGAAGGGTAAGAAACTCAAAAAGAGGCTAGGATATCAAGTGAAGGATATGCTTTCTAGGATGATAAGGATTGCTAATTTCTCAGGGAAGTTACTATCTTCCTTGCCCAGCTGATTATCAAGCTTTCAGGGATGGATAAGGTAGGTTGCTAGATTGATTAGTTGATAGTATTTTTGTGGTGTCCCCACAATCAGTGTGTATGGCGTGACTCACTTAAGAGCCTAGTTCAATCATGCTGATATGCTGGGGAGTTCACCCAGTCTGGAATACCATTGAACAAAACCCACCCGAGCTTGAAAGGATATAGATTCTCTTTTGGTTAGCGCCTTATTTATATAATGGTTGAAGGGTTTTACCGGTTTGGGGTCATTCTCCAAAAAGACTCATGCTTCTTCTAGATAGGCCCCTCTAAGAAGATCTAAAGATTTATCAACAGTAGATCTGCAAAAAAAAGTTCAAACGGTCACAATCACCTTTCTCTTGCAACAACGACCACGAGAGCCAATGGGAGAGGATAGTGCATGAAGTGATGTTGCGTTCTACAAAATTTTGTGCAAGTGCACCAAACACATAAGACACATGATTGATTTCTAATAAGTTAAGCAATGTGTGTTTGATCTAAAACTGAAATGAACTTGAAAGCTTGTTCTTTTTATGACCACCAAAGTGAGATATTGTTTGCCTTGTTCAATTTTTCTTTATGCATTCGAGATTGAGTTTGTTTGATGTTCGATTTTAAACCCAAGAGGAAATGTGTGATTGCTTTGTCAAATTTTAAAACCCAAAAAGTGAAGTGTTTGATAGTTAGTTCAATTTTAAGATCCAAAAACAAGATGTGTGATTTGATTGTTCAGTTTTAAACCCAAAATCAGATGTTCAATTTGTTTATTTTCCTTAAAGCATTCAAGATTTTGTGCATGTTCATTTTAAGTCCAAAAAAGAAATGTTGACTTTTTTACTTTTGTTGACTTTTTGACTTTTGTTGACTTTGACTTTTGTTGACTTTGAAACCCAAAACCAAGTGTGAAATGATGTGAGTACATACACTGTTCTTTTTAAACACCAAAAAGTGAAATGGGAAATTTTTAATCAAAAGATTATGTGCTTTCTTACCAAACTAGATGGCTAACCCTTAGACCTGTAAAAAAATGAAAATAGTTAGTAAGAGTGCATTATTGTAGGTTTACATTGCCTTTCCCCCATGTTTTTACAAATAATGGTCCCAGTGATATAGACCATATTTCAACAAATGGGTAATAGAGAGAAAGTAGAAAGAAGATAGAAGGAATATAGTCGTCTTGTTTGTATATCAATGATATTCATGGGAGCGTAATAGAGAGAAAGTAGAAAGAAGATAGAAGGAATATAGTCTTCTTGCCTTTTTTCAACCTACAAAAAAAAAAAGATCTTGCAAAACATACTCAAACAACACAAACACATTAGCTTAGAGGGTTAGTTTGCAAGAAAAACAATGAAAAGGAACCCATGAAGTGGGTCCCACCGGGCATGCTAGAATGTAAGCTATGAAAATTAGAAGTAACGGAGCATAAGAACGAATCAATAAACTCAACAACTAATAATCTAAACTACATACATGATTGAAACAAAAAAGAAAAACTTAAACAATAAGGAAACAAGGAAGTGCAAAACCTCCTCAAAACCAAATCTAAGCTCCCCTTTTTGATGTGTTCATGCATATGGATGTGTGCTCAAGATGTGCTCCAAGATTCAAAGGTATGTTCTCTAAATTGGAATTATAAGTTTACTCTTCAAGATTGGAATATCTAAGCTAAAACTGACATTATGATGTTTCTTTAAAAGATGGATGTAATGTGAAGGAATGAGCCTTCTATTTATAGGAAATGGGGGAAGAAATGAGTGGTTCAAATGCAAAGCTGTAGAGAGGTCAGGATGCCTCTAGAAGAGAGCACATGGATTGTGCTTCTTCAAGTGCATCAAATTGTGACACTTGTCACAATATTATTGGGTTGAAAGGAGAGTGGAATGTGACCATTTAAAGAAATGGACCAAGGGATAAGAATGAAGACTTTAGGGATGGGGCTATTAATGAGGGTGTGAGAGGAATTTATGAGGGTGTAAGGGATATTTATGCTTATGGATAAGCATGGCTTGAGATTGTTGACTTTGGGGAAGGAATTGAATTCCTAATCCAAAGATTAGGAATGTGACATCATTAGGGAGAGTTTAGGATTAGGATTAGGGTTATGATTAGGAATAGCATGGGTGAAGAGGTTGGGATTAGTTTGAAATCAGGGTTAGGTGGTTAGGATTGGTTAGGTTAGAATGTGTGAAGAGGTTGGGCTAAGTTAGAACTCAAGGTTAGATGGTTGGGATAGGTTAGGTTAGGGGTTAAAGGGAATATTAATGAATTGAATTAAATAAATAACATATTCATTCAATAATAGGGGAATAGGGTTTTAATTAATTATTAAGCTATTGGTTTCTTTTAATAATTAATCAGGACTATAGCCAATTAATTGAATTAATTAGGGCTAGGGGATGACATAGGTCAATTAGGTAATGTTTAATTACTTAGATGATATGTCCTAGAAGGCACTAAATATGATTAGATGTGTTAATCAGATTTAGGTGTCTACAATATATACTAATATATTATAATAATTTATAAATCATAATATATATATGGCGGGCAATGGTTTTAAACAAGGTTGTCGGCAAAATGAATAAGTCGCACCTTAGGTGGTGTGAGTGAGTCGTAACCTTAGGGCTGCGACCAATCGCACCCCCTAAGGGAGTGACTCTATGTGGAGGGGGTGTGACTTCCCCTCCCACATACATATAAACACAAAAAGGGTCACAACATAGGAGAAAAAAAGAGGGAAACATTACAGAGTGAACAATACATAATATTTGCAATACTTAAAGCGAGCATAAGAAAGGAAGAGACGAAGAGAATTCTAGGAAACATAATCAACATTTACAATATTTAATCTACACCAATCAGCAATTGGAATTACACATGAATATAGAAATATATACTGGGAAGAAACAACAAAAAGAAATCAGAGAAGAGGAAAGAACATTCAGCGTTCAAGGATTTTGACTATTTCGGTATGACATGTAATATAAATAAAGTTCTTTTGTTATATATATATCTATACATATACATATACATATACATATACATATACATATACATATACATATACATATACATATATATATATGTATATGTATATGTATATGTATATGTATATGTATATGTATATATATAGATATAAATAAATATATATATATATATATATA
>MU215784.1:91489-131933 GCA_018584345.1 Thuja plicata
TATCTGCACTGATACCCCCATCCCCCAGATACTCCCTACCTCACGGGTCACCAATGGGTGTGGGAACCCGTTTGGAACCTCCCCCTGCACCTGTCCCATCTGCCTCCGTACTCTAGACGGCATGTAACGTGAAATTATATACGTTGTCTCTTGAACAGCCAGCAGTCTGTCTGCACATATCTCATATAATACGAGTCATAGAACCCATCCTCTACATACACTCCCTGCTGTGGGGCCTCATGACCCCATGCCTCACATCCTGCATATGGAGCCCATGTGATGGCTCCCATCTCATCTAGCCACCATTGCCAATACCCAACTGAGTCTATGGCCTCATAGCTAATGGGTGGCCTATACCAACAGGCATAAGGCTCATACGGTGCCCGGGTCTCCTGGTGCCGAATCGGTCGTATAACCGCTATGTGCTCCCAGGCCCATACTAGAAGCAATGTACACCCTGGCCCTAGTGCTCTACCCCTGCGGTAGGCACACATGTGCAAATCATAATATAACTGCCCGAGGATGACGTACCCCCAGCAGTACTGATCCCCATCCTCCACCATGCTGCTGAGAACCCGCGCCTAGCCAATAGGGAAGCCTTTGCCTGCATGATCAGGCATAAGACGTCCCCCTATCAATACTGCCAAGTATAGCGCTAATCGCCGTGGCCGTGGCTCCATGGTCATCGCTTCTCCCCAGGACATCCACTGTCGTGTAATCAGAAAATCTGCGTATCTCCTCCTCATCGCCATCTCCAAGTATGGCTGTGATCCCTCCACGCAGTACTCGGGTATGACCCCCCGAATGGGCACTCTGTATATCCTCCATACGTCATGGAGGGTGATCGTGGCTTCCCCTGTAGGGAAGTGAAAGCTAGAGGTGGTGCTATGCCACCTCTCAATCAAAGAAGACATGAGCGCATTATGCGCTCGTAGGTGTGGCCAATGCCGCACATGCTCCAAGCCACAAAGCGTGACTATCCCCCACTCTTCCACTGTCAGCTGCTGCTCCAGCTCCATCGTCACCGGATAACATTCCCTCGCTCAGAATGTAATCGTCGCCTCCTGTAGTCACCAAACTCATGTCAGCAATCAGATAGCATAGTGGGGTATTAAAACATGTCCCAGGCCCGTCTGAGGCACCGAAAAATGCCCCTGGACCCTTATCTTTCCCTTTCTCCCTCTTTCTTCTTCTTTTTTCGGGTCAATCCACGCAGACGAACGTTAACCCGTGCAGACGGTGAACTTTCGTAGTCACCGGTCTGCGCAGACGGTCAATCCTCGCAGACGGTAGTCTGCCGTCTTTCCTCTGGCACAGACGGCAATTTTGTAAATCGCCGTCTTCGCTCCTCATTTTCTTCTCTGCCGCCATCGCAGACGGTCTTAGCCTAATGCTACATCTGCACAGATGACTATCGCCTATTGGTCATCTGCGTAGACAGTGGTCTGTCAATCGTCGTCTGCATAGATGGCAGACAGGCGATAGCCATCTGCGCTACGTGCCGCTTTATGGGCATTTATTGCACCCTAAACTACGTGCGAGAAATTAAAAAACTTAATGCATGGGTAGGCGATCAAGTACTCACCGGTGGTCCTGCGTCTGCTGGCCGCTGATATACCCAGACGCGCTCTCCAAGCTGTGATCTCTCTCGCTATGCTGCCATGGCTCTCTTTTCTCTCTTTTTCTCTTTGAGGGTGAAAGTGACTTGTCCATGGGCCCCAGTGGACTATTTATAGCCCTTTGGGACCCATTTCTTCCGTCAGTCTCCTCTTTTCCTCTTCTGGTCCCTTTTTCCCAGACATGTCATGCAATTGGCCTACCTTTCCCCCTTTTCCTTGCCTTTTCGAGAAAATTTTATTAAAAAATTTTATTTTTTCCTATTATTTTCTCGAGGGGGCACCCTCCTCCACTCCAGCTACCATAGGTTTTCTGAACCTTCTAGTGCATCTTATTTTCTTTTCTTTGACGCAATGTCACTTTCGACACCGCATCAAAGAGGGGCAAAATGTAGACGTCCAAAATCATCCTTATATTAATTTAATTAATATTCCCATAACACTATAATTAATTTTAATTTATTATATCTGTTATATTCTTCTATCTATTTAATTAAATTTATTTAGTTAAATATGATTCACTTCCTTTAGTATTTGAATTTAATTTAAATACTACTCTTCTTAATGTATTAATCTTATTAATACATTATCTCTCCATAAATCCCCTTTTAAATAAATTTTTAATTTATTTATTCCCTCACATTTCTAATATTCTTCTAAAACCAATTAATTCAAATTTAATTTGGATTAAATTAATAAAACCTATTAATCTTACCTAGCAACCTACTCTATTCCTACCCTACTCTACCTATTTCTCTTAATAATCCTACTTTATCACTTAAGCACACACTAATCGCACTTAAAGTGTGATTCCTACACCTCTTAGCACTAATGGAGTGCTCACACATGTGTGAGCAACTCCTCAAAAAGGAAGCCACCAACTTCCTTAAAAGCAACCACCTTCTTGTCCCCCATTCCATTTCCCAAGGGTTGCTCACACATGTGTGAGCAAACCTTGAGCCTCTCAAACCTTAAAGGCTTGGGTTGACTTTTTGCATGGCTTGTCCTTTTGCCCTTGTGTCCTCTATGTGGCATCTATGTAGATGCCACATATGCTCCACCTCATCCAAGCCCTTCCCTTCCCTCCAAAAATCTATAAATAGAGGCCTCTCCAAGAGCAAATCCATCTCTCATTTTTGCATTGTTATTATGCCATTTTAGTTTTAGAAGCATTTAGCATTTTCATAGTAATCTCAATGTTAGTTMTTGTTCTTKCATTTTTKAATCTAKAAATTACATGCTAGGATAATGGAATKAATCTTAGATAGTTTTCACTCATCTTGCATATCAATTTAGGCTAATATTGCATCCATATTCATCATTTGTGATRGTTTTGAGACAAGTTCTTCATACTTGTTCTTGAAGCTTTCACTCTTTTAGTTGCATTCTTGGATCAAATAGTGGGATTTAGTTATTGTGTTGGGAGAGCACACCCACATTTATCTCTAAGAGCACATCAACAAGACATTGGGTGCCCTTGTTCAAGCTTATCGAAGGTTGTAGTTTAAAACACTTACTTTGGGATTTCATTTTGAATATGCTAACCCTTTTGAATCTTGTTATTTGATGGTTAATCTTAATGTTTACATGTTTTAGTGTTGTCCCTTGCAGGTAGGTTTTTATCACATACACAAACTAGAGTGAATAGGTAAGTTACTAATTAGATCATAATGATTTAATTTAGTAACCCGAAAGACTATTACTCTAACACCCCCCTTAAGATAAGCTTAGGGAGAAGCCAAACCTAGGAAACTACTATAGAAAGCAGGAAAGATGGGTCCCGACAACAAGGCCTGATCAGGTACCCAAAACATAAAGCAAACTAGATGAAGGAAACTGAGCCTCCAATCTAGGAAAAGGTGTCCCAGAGAAAGGAACAAGAATAGAGCAAGAAGCATCTCCGAAGCATGAACTAAAAACTCTGTCTGAAGAGGCTACTGGAACCCCCACTGAAGTGCATGACCAGGTAGAGAAGACAAATGTCTGAAGAGCTGATTAATCGAACCAGGAAGAAATAGAACCAACAGGTGAACCCCCCCATAATGCTGAACTGGGAGAGGTGACAGGAACATTGAAATGCAATGCCAGAAATATCTGTAGAAGAAGAACCAGGAACACCAATAGTGCAACAGAAGCACACACACAGGATAAAGGGTGGTGTCACAGACACACAACATGGGCTAATGTCATAGAAGGTATGCTCACTTGACAAAAGTGGATGCGCCTAAAGCGGAAAAAGAATCACAACCCCCCATGACACTTTATAACAGAGTGCGAGTACTAAAACCATACAAGGTGCTCAAAATCCCAGATATATAGAAGAAGGCACTTTATCTCAGTGCGTTTACAGAACAAAATGCAACAGAAGGAGCATACAAGCTCAGAAGGTAGAAAGAAGAGTGAGCTATGAACTCAGAAGAAGAGATCCCAGGACCTGTAGAACCAAGCAATCCACCAGAGGGCATAAACTTCCAAACTCAGAGGAGAGAAAACCTGGAGCAAAATCTGGAAAAAATACCTCTGCCACTGAATAGCACACTGAACCAGCTTTCCGATGATATCTCATTTTCTAAAAAAGGAGTCCGGATGAGCTAGATATGACTCCCGTAAGGCAAAATAAAACATCAGACTTCAACAGAAAAAATCACTATCGAAACAGTAGAACCTAAAACCACAACCTCCATCATCGAAAATTTCTCGGAAAGAGCTTTCTAACGGTATATGGAAGTCACAAAAATACCCCCGTATGCTCAAGATATCGCAAAAAAAGGCCCAGGTACCTCCAAAAAACCAAAAAGCCAAAAAAGCCCAAAAATGATACCAAGCCTTTGGATCTTCGAATGTTTCAATGCAGTTCTAATGAATTGTTTTCATAGCTTTCACAGAGGGTTCCTGAATTTTATGGAGATTATGATGAATCATCTCTTGATCATTTGGATGCTTTTCATATATTCCTTAATAATTACGAGGTTGATATAGAAGATGATGCCATGAATTTTTTTGCATGGTCATTAAAAAATAATGCACAAGAAGAATATGAATCATTACCTACGCAGTCCATCTCATCATGGAGACAGTTTGAGCAGTGGTTTCTTGATACATTTCATGATGCCAGTGGTGAAGAAGAAAACATGTGTTATGAATAGAACATGTGCTATGAACAAGAAGGAGAGCCAAATTATATTTTGGAGGAAGAATCTTACATGTCCCCTTTGGATACATTCTTTAGTTTAGAAAGATATAAAGGTGAACCTACAATACATTTGTTCATAAGAATGATAAAGATCTATCGGGAAACATCTTCAAATATCAGGCCTCTTGGAAGGGAATTAATGGATAAACTTTGTGAATTAGGAATATACCATGATTCTCAACTACTAGTTTTTCTTGAGAAAATATGTCAGGTAGTGAGGGAAGAAAAGAATGAAGACATAAAGGAAGAAAATTTGGACCAGGTTGAAGAAGAATCTGTACATGATGAGATGTGTATGGAAACATGTATCAATGACCATGATGATGAGAAAGAAGATCTTCTCAGTACAAAAGAAATATCACATTTACTAGACATGGAATATGAAAAATATGTTGAGAAGAGTGGTCAATTTTTTTTCTCAATGCACCATGATAAGCAAGTTGATGGATCAATACATACTCAGGGGGTACTAGATGAATAAGATGATAAATTTTAGGAATCAAATAATGGAGATGAAATAGAATAGCATACGACATATGAACATGAAGAGGTTTTAGATGAAAGATCACATGGAGATATGCCTGATTTCTCTATATCCTTGAATCCATTATTTAAAGAATATTTTTTATGCAATCAAGTCCATCAATGTCATGATAAAGATAGTGAGCCTAGTGATCATTTTGAAGATGATGAAACTCAAAATATGTATGGGGAAGTGTATTCAGAAAGTGAGACATGCATCATTTCATCCTATGAGCAGAAGTTGTATCAAACATGTGAAGATGAGATGGAATCAAATAGACATATTGAGGAGAATGTGTTGAATATTAGTTATCAAAATTATCTGAGTATCCTATTTGATCAAATTCTTGATAAGAAGGAAGTTCCTAAATGTGATTTATCTCCAAATCCTTTTTGTGAAAAGAAACATCTTGAGAATAGGGAAAATTGTGTATGTAAAGGCATCCAAAGAGAAGAAATTAATCTAGTTACTTGTAGGGTTGATCAAATACACGGGGATCTTCTATTTAGCAAGGAATACAATGCACCTATTGACTTTTCTAAAGGTAAACAAAAGTCAAAGCGTGTTAATAAAGAAATAAATGTTGTCCATGAGAGTGGTGGCATTGTATTCGGGAGATCCAAAGTATTACATGATCAAAATTATGTGTTTGATAGAGGAAAGAAGCAATGTTCATTTTTTGGGGGGCCTGGGACCACCCAATTTCACTTTGCATTAGATTAAGTGTAGATACTTGGTCTTATTTTCCAGAGATAGCTAGAATCTCGCTATGCTCACAGGGAGCATACGTCCCCAGAAAGAGCCACTAGTGGTACCCTTAATTTTGATAATTTAGAAGTCCCAATCCATTATCAAGAAGCATGTTTCTCCATACTAAAAAATATCAAAGGAAGGAAACTTTACGACACAAATAAATAGAACTAACTAATCGAAGCCTTCATAAAATGCTGGAATTTAGACCTGCTACAAAGATGATTTTGACAGAGGATAAAGATGGTCAAATTTTAAAAATCTAAAAATGTCCCAGTTCGGGAAATCAAATTTCCTATCTCTAGAAGAAATATTAGCTTTTCAAGAGGTGTTTTGGATTTTCTACCAAAGCCAAATCTGAGAGTTAGGTAGTTATTTTTTAGTTAGTTTATTGTTTTTTCAAAATAATTTGTAATAAGAGTTGTGTCTTTTCACCCTAAAGAGGTCTGAAAGCCACTCAAACACACACACACACACACACACACACACACACACACACACATATATACATAATGTAAAATGTAAAGAGAAGATAATACAATATAATACAATTTCACATATTTGGATAGTTTTCAATCAACAAGTATAACATGGATCTCGATGTACTATTTTTTTTTAAATTAATAAAGATAAGTCTTTTTTCTTTCACATGTGTAATAGTTTCATTATCATTTTACAATTAGTCCCTCAAATACACCAATAGAACTTCTTCAAAGTGATATTTTGATGTGCATGCTTCCTTATTTGATTCATAGTCTATATTTTCAATTTGTTTTCTCATTTTGCATGGTTAAATTCTATTGATTGAGGCCTTAGCCAATTGGTCTGTCATCTGAGAAGTATTACCATTTTGAAATATCTCTGAATTTGTTTTAGGTTGCATGTACATTCTATAACACCTTTGAAGTGATAAGTTTTCTTGTAAAACTATCTCTGAGGTTGAACATAAGATTGGAATGATCTTGACTCTATTGCCCATGGTAGAATAAGGCACTGGTCTAATCATTATTTGGATTATAGCTATTCAGTTCATTGTTTATAGTTTTAAGATATCTTATCTATCTATTAATTTCAAATTACATACATATTTACTAAACATTCTTTCAATTACTTAAATTATTTCAGTTTATAGCTCATGATATATTGCTTTCAGTTAGATTTCTTTCAGGTTCCTTGTCATATTAGAGAGAGAAGGTTGAAGTGTTTCTTATCTACTATAAAAAGCCTTGTAACTTGAAGGATAAGTCAAGGTATTGGCCTACCAGCCTTGGTTTTGCAGAGCCAGAATTGCAAAAGTTCCAACCTTGCTTTGGTTGTGACTTGTTAGTTGGCCAAATCACATGGGTTTCCAAGCATTGGATTGGCAAGTCCATAGGAAATCCAATTTAGCATTTTTGGGCACCAACACAAGGGTCTAACTATTATGCAATGCTTTGGCTACAAAGGGAATGGTCCCATAGGTGCGAATCATAAAGGTTTGATTACACCACTTGAAGCTATTGGTCAATGAACACATGACTCTATAGGTATAGGCTTCAAGAAACTCACATTTCAACTGGGGATAAACAAGTTTGTACCTAAAGAAGATCAACAAACAACACCAGAAGATACATCTAAAACTAAAGATTCTGAAGATAGTTCTGAGGAAGATTGCTTCCCTTGTCCCATTCCTCCAGATCTAGCAACATTCTTTGTTGAGCCAAATGACTTTATACCACATGTCAGTACAGTCAAGACTGACAGTGATTCTGATGACACCACTTCACTTTCTCCATTAACCTATGAATAGTGGAAAGAAATGCAAACTATAAATCCAGGTCATCAAGGTGATTTGTACATACCACAACACTTTCAAGAGCAGTTTGAATAGGAAGCCTAGCCACTTCTCACTAAACAAGAACCAGATGATACTGTAAACACTATTGAGGTACCTAGGTCAAAAGGTGCTCATCTGACCATAGCAGAGGTTCTAGGTAGAACTCATCCAAACTGGGGACAAAGGGTTGATTTCACTCATGTTCTTGATATGATGCCCAATAATGAAACAGACTCTCATGAGTAAGAGTTTGATGATTTGTCATATGCCACCTATGACAGGGATATAGATATAGTGCACACATATGAAAACCTTCTTGAAGTAGGTGAAGGGTCTTGTGTAAGGTCAAACAAGTCTGACTCCATAGATGTTAACATGTCATCTACTACAGTCGCAAGGAATCAAAGGAATTTGACTACACCTTTGGATGAGATTGGTCTAGGTATCGACTTTCTCGTCTATGCTTTCGATGATTATACCATGAATGCACTTGAACCTGTCACTTCTCTTTCACTCCGCCATCCCAAGCTTATAGACTGGAACTCTCCCTCCCCATCTAATGAAGTCCTTACATTCTAGAGCGACTACACTCTTGCCTGCTACCTCAATTCTGTCAAACCTATAACGTCCTCCACTAGCGAAGAAAGTGTCAACATGACTGAGGCTAATATCAAGTATCTCAGTCATAAAATCAAAAGAGGAAAAAATAGGCGCTCTAATGGTGAAAACCACATTATGGCAATATCAAAGCCTAAAAAAGTCAAAATAAAGGATGTATCCAAGGGTGAAAACCTCTTTGAGGCGTCTGAGGATGAGATACTTGATACACTTCCGAGCCATTTCCAAGAATGATCATATGTGCTAATTGAAATAACTCAACCAATCAACTTGGGTACAGAAGCTGAACCTCAAATCATTCATTTGGTACAATCATTATCTGAGGTAGAAAGAGAGGAATTCACTACATTCTTCCAGAGAAAAAAGATAAAATTTGCATAGAAAGATTTAGACATGCCAGGATTAGACCCTAATATAATCATGCACCATTTTTCCATTGCACCAGGTGTCAAGCTTGTCAACCAAAAGCTTTGGAAAATGCATCCACATGTGGCTCTACTTGTCAAAGCTGAATTGGAGAAACTTCTTAATGCAGTATTTATCAGAGCAATTGACTATGAAGAATGGATCTCTAACATTGTTCCAGTATCAAAACATGACAAATCTATCTGAGTCTACATAGACCTCAGAGACTTGAATAAGGCATGTCCTAAGGATGACTTTTCATTACCCAATATTTATATGATTGTAGATATGACAGTAGGATATGAAATGTACTCACTAACGGATGGTTTCTTTGGCTACAACTAGATAAAAATTGCACCAGAGAACCAAGATAAAACTACTTTCACATGTGCATGGGGCACTTTCTATTGGAATCTCATGCCCTTTGGACTCAAAAATTTTGGTGCTACATATCAGAGAGCTATCACCACTATATTGCATGACATGATGCATAAAACAATGGAAGATTATGTTGATGACACTCTAGCAAAGAGCATGCAATGAGAGAAACACCTTGCAGATCTAGGTCCTATACTGGTTCACATGGAATAGTTTAGTCTGAGGCTCAATCCTAAGAAATGTGCATTCGGCGTAACATCTGGAAAATTTATTGGTTATATCATCTCTGCAAAAGGAATCAAAGTGGGCCCTGAGAAATTCTAAGCTATCATAGAAATGTCACCACCAAAGAATATCAGACAAATAAGAGGACTTCAAGGCTGGCTATAGTCTATCCGGCACTTCATCTCACAACTGGTGGACAAGTCATAACCATTCACCAAGACTTTACACAAGGGTGTGACTTACCAATGGAATAAAGAATGTGATGAGGAGTTCACACAAATCAAACAATATCTTGTGAACCCACCAATATTAATGCCTCCTATTCATGGGAAGCCACTCATACTTTACATCTCTTCTATGGATACATCACTGGGTGTCCTATTAGCTCAAGAATATCAGAACAACAAAGAAAGGGCTATCTACTACATTAGTATAACTCTGGTCTCAAATGAAACAAACTATTCTGTTATAGAGAAGGTTTGCCTCGCAGTGGTATTTGCTTCACAAAAACTGTGACACTACATGTTGGCTCATACTACATGCCTTACTGCTAAGATTGATCCTCTAAAATATTTGCTCAGTAAAGCTACCCTCATAGGTAGACTAGCTAAATGGGTCATGCTTCTCAGTGAATTTGATATTGAGTATGTAGAAAGAAAAGCCATTAAGGGGAAAGCAATTGTAGATCAATTGGTGGAAGCACCTCTAGTAGATCATCAACCATTGAACATTGAATTTCCAGATGAGTCCATATTACTTCTCACACATCGATCCTAGACTATGTTTTTTGATGGTTCATTTACCCAATAGGGGTCAGGTGCTGGGATAATGTTCATCACACCTCAAAGTTACTCTTTACCAAAATCATACAAGATGTTGTTTCCTTGTACAAATAGCATTTCTGAGTATGAAGCCTTGATCAATGGTATGAAGATCGCACTTGAGTGACGAGTGGAAAAGCTTAATGTCCTTGGAGATTCACAATTAGTCATCATTCAAGTAAATAATATCTATCAAACAAAAGATGACAAGATGGTACCTTATAAACAGTTGGTTGACGACCTCAGAAAATATTTTGTTCACATCACATTCCAACAGGTTCCAAGGGTAGATAATAAAGTGGCAGATGCCATGGCTACTCTTGCTTCCATGCTACAGATGCCAGAAAATGATTTTCGACATGAATTCCTAGTGGAGACGTTACGCCACCCAGCCTATGATTTTGCTGAGTCTCGGATGATCTGTTCTATCAATGGACATAACTCATCCCGCTACCATCATATTTTTTCCTACCTTTGTGACCAAATTGTTCCAGACACTTACACCCAGAATGAGAAACGTCACTTAATCCATAGTGCTTCACGGTTTGTCATCATCGCTAACAACTTGTATAGGTGCGGTCTAGATGGTACCCTTCTTAGGTGTTTAGAGCCCGATGAGTCCAAATGTGTGTTAGTAGAGGTGCATGAAGGCATCTGTAGGTCTCACTCTAATGGCCTAACACTGGCCCGTAAACTTATTAGAGTTGGTTACTATTGGCCAGATATGGAAAAAGAAGCTACATAGTTTGCTAGGTCTTGCAAACAATGTCAACTACATGGAAATATGATTCATGCTCTAGCCATGGAGCTTATTCCCTTCATTACTTTCTGGCCATTTCAACAATGGGCCTTTGACTTGGTGGGTCAGATTTATCCCTCATCCTCAAATGGACATAAGTTCATCATCACAGCTACAGACTATTTTACCAAGTGGGTGGAGGGAATCCCTCTCACCATTGCCAATGGCAAATCAGTAGCTATGGTCATTCTCAAATACATCATCTGCAGGTATGGTTTACCCTCAGCAATAATCACTGATAATGGGGGGAAATTCAAAAACAAGGATTTGATAGAGATATGCTCTAAGTTTAAAATTACTCGGCATTGGTCTTCCATTTATTACCCTTAGGGTAATGGACAAGCGGAAGCATCAAACAAGACAATCCTTAAAATCCTGCATCACACAGTTCACAAATCTAGACGAGATTGGCATCTCCAGATCAATCCAACTCTCTAGGCATACAGGACAAGCATAAGAATACCAACAGGGGCTATACCCTATGCTTTGGTTTATGGAGCAGATGTTGTGTTACCAATTGAGGTTGATATTCCTTCTCTATGAGTCTCTTTGAAAGGCCTCATTACTGATGATAATAAAAAAATATCTCAGCTACAAGAGCTAGAACTACTTGATGTAGGTCAGAAATTGGCATTCAATCACCTTAGAGCATACCAAAAAAGGATTTACAAGAGATATAACAAGAAAGTTCACCCAAGGGACTTCCAGGCAGGTGACCTCGTTCTGAGGGAGAACCTTAAGAATCAACAACATCAGATCCATAAAGGAAAATTTGAACCAAATTGGCTTGGTTCATATGTTGTCACAGCAGTATTTGGGTCTAGCACCTATCAAATTTCTACTACTGAAGGAGAGAAACTCAAGGATCCCATCAACGCTCTTCATCTGAAGGGGTTCTATAGCTGAGACATCTTCAATGTGCTCATGTATATAGTAAATTCCTGAAAAAATTCTAAAAATATGAAAAAGTCCTGAAAAAAATGATCATCTTAGTGAAAACCTAGCGATAGGCACTTTGATGTATCTCCAAAAAAATCATATATTCCAAAAATACAAAAAAATTAAAAAAGAGAAAAAAGAGAAAAAGGAAAAAAGTGCCATTGATGAAAACCTGGCAAACAGGCATCATGGTAGCAAAAAAAATAATTTCTTCCAAGAAGGTGAAAACCTAGTAAACAGGTGCCTCTTGTTCCACATTGCTATATCTATCGCCGCATCACTTGGCTTTATACATTTTCTTTCCTTCTTTGCTGCTTTCCCACTTTCCTACTTGCATTTGCTTTTTTACATGCTCTCAATTCCTGTCAAGACACCAACTTACATGGATTGAAACTGGTCATACTCAAGGGGAAATCCTCTTGGTCTAGGGGGAACTATTATATTACCTTTTGAGGATCTAATTCATGATAGTCACTAGTGGTTCTCACTGTGTCTTCCTACTGTCGCTTAGCTTATACTGAGTTCTCTCTCCTTGAGAATCTTCCTCACATCAGTCACTAGTGGTTCTCACTATGTCTAACTACTGATGTCTAGCTAGTACTACGATCTCTTCACTTGATAATCTCTCTCGAGTTAACCACCAGTGGTTCTCACCGTGTCTGCCTACTATCACTATACTATTGAGATTTCTCACATCCGTTACAGTTGGATTTATACTCAAATTCTCTATCTATCGATACTTGGTCTTGATGATTCTTTGCTTTAGTTTTTCCATAGCTTTTAGTCACTTTTGTGACACTTTGGTTCCTTTGTGAACCCTCTTGACTTGACATTGATTTAGCGTCATATGCCTAGGGCAACAAAATATATTTTTTCCTCGCAACATACGTCAAGTCATTCATTGCTACTAGGGGCATGGGTCCCCACTTCGATCGCATCTTTGGTTTACACCCGAGTCAGTAATCTTGTCATTTTTGAAGGACAACTATCTACTGACACAAACTAGTGTTTTTCAACACCACCATAAATAGTATTTTCAACACTATTCTTGGACACATCTATTTTTTTTAAGCACACATTGGATATCTCAAACGTAAACATGTATCGATAAAAATCAAACACAATGCACTCACAAGAACAACGGTGTTTTTCAAAACCCCTATACACATACATATTCAAAAACTTTTAAATTGGCTAAGCTATGATTGAATCTTTCATTGTATGTTGTCTATTCTCATGGATTTCATTGATATTTTATTTTTCTACTACTTTTTGGTGTAGTACCGATGATCTGGCAAAGTCAAATAAATAGGGTGTATGTGATAAGAGCTCCCGCATTAAGGTGGAAAAGCCTCACATCCCTCAATCTTGTTTATTTGTACGCCATGGTGAGGTTGGTGTACTATCTCCTTGACTGTTATTTCTCTATTTTTTTACGCATGATTGCACTCATGGTTATCTTGGCTTTGAATGCCTCGATACTAGTGTACTCTTGCAACATCAACTAGAAACAATGTTCAGGTCATCTTGGCTTTTGTGCCTTGGTGCTTATGTTCATTTCCCATATCTTATCTGATGAAAGTCATATTCATATTCTTATGGTTGCAGTGGCACCAGTAAGGATTGTATCGACTTTGATGTTCCAAAAATGCTCTATGATGACAACTATTCGATGGGTCTCACAACCATGTCCTAGGGATTGCATCTAGCATAGGACTGTATTTTCATTCTAGACTTGCATTGTGGTAGCAATTCGATGTTCACTTCAATGCATTCTCCTAGATTTGTACAATGGGGGTTCTTCTTCAGCATCCTAGCTTCACCACTACTACACAAGTGTTCGATCCTTGCTCTCTATCTTCAACTATATGCTCAATCCATTTTTGGGATTGAAATCGAAATCTGACACTCCTATATCACTCAAAATCGCATTTTAAAATTTTTGGGACCAACGCGATTAGCCGCTTGTGCAGTCAACTTTCTGATGTCACTTTCTTGTTAGAATCTTATCCTATCAACATTTTCTCAAATCTTTCACTCTTTTCATCAAAAGTAAACTCTGGTCAACTTTGGTCAACCCTAGTCAAACTTGGTCTACCCAACCACAAAATTGCTCAAAATTGATTCTAAATCTTTTGGATTCTTCTGTAATCTATTCTAAGTTCTTTTGGACCCTTGATTCAACATCTATCTATGATTCCTCACTCTCAATCAGCATTATGACGTGTCATCTTTCTATTTCTCTCAGGAGGGGGCAGGATGATTACATCATTGAATCTATTTCCAATCAACCCAATCTGAATTCAAAAATCCTCGTTGCTAGGGGTATCTCACCACTTGGGGCATGTTCAATTTTCATACTTCATAGTCAAAACTAGATACTCCACAATCACTAAGGGCATCTATGTTCCTTACATCTCGTCATCTATTAGGTATCGAGGAAATCTAACCCAGATCCCTAAGGATCAAGCATCATTCTGGAGATGATTCTCAAAATCTCAATCTATTAGGTATATGGTAAATCTAACCCAGAACCCTAAGAATCAATCTTGGTTCTGGAGATGATTCTTAAAATCTCATCATTTAGGTATCTGAGCAATCTAACTCAGGTCCCTAAGAATTAAGCTCCGTTCTGGAGATGGTTCTCAAAAATCTCATCTATTGGGAATTGGGGCAATCTAACCTGGATCCCTGAGCATCAAGATTCATTCTGGAGATGATTCTTAAAATCTCATCATTTAGGTATCTAAGCAATCTAACTCAGGTCCCTAAGAATTAAGCTTCATTTTGGAGATGATTCTCAAAAACTCATCTATTGTGAATTAGGGCAATCTAACCCTGACTCCTAATAATCAAGCTCCATTCTGGAGATGATTTTGAAACTCGATCTGACTAGTGTCTGGGAAATCTAACCTAGATATTGGGGGACTAAGCTTCATTCTAGAGATAGTCCTAAAAATATCTATTGACTATCTTTTTATGGACAGGTATTGGGGCAATCTATTCCTGACTCCTAAAGGTTGAGCCTTGTTCTGGGGACAGTCTTTTGAAAGATATCAATCTATTAGGTATTTGAGCAATCTAAATTAGATCCCTGAGGATCAAGCTTCATTCTGGAGATGATTCTCAAAATATTAATCTATTAGGTATCAAGGAAATCTAACCTGGATCCCTGAGGATCAAGATTCGTTCTGGAGATGACCCTTGAAAACTCTACTTGACCGGCGTCTTGGAAATCTAACCTAGACTTCAGAGAGTTAAGCTCTGTCTTGGAGATGGATCTGAAATCTTCATCAATCGATCATTTCATCATCAATTTTCAAAATCTATTCTTTTTTTCTTCAGATATTAGACTACTCTTTGATTCAATGGGCTGCTCACACATCAATTCAAAGAGGGGAAAAATGTAACACCCCAAAATTGGCATCTTGCAACCCTAACCAATTTTGTTGCATTTGTCATTAAATTGAATCATCAAAGTCTTATTTTACTAGGAAATTTTGAGTTTTGACTGACTCTACTCGACCTAAGTGTCAAATGCAAAAAATCTTAAATCTGCATTAATTGTACGAGTATGTGCAGGATCATGGTATGCCAAACAGGTCCTTAAGTGACAATGAAAATTTAGAAAATCAGGGTTAGACAAGTTCACATAAAAATGTGAGCAAGTTATCAATATTATATCAAAAATATGTAAGAAGATAATATATACAAAAGTGAATGTAGTTTCTAAGATACTAGCCCTTTTTTGAAAAAAATTATTCTATATGGTAAAAATCTCAAATTTCATTGTGGTAGTATGAAAATTTCAGGAAAAAGATAAGAAGTAGGTGCATGTCTGGCCATCTTAAACACAATCAAATAATAATATGTTTTTACAAGATTATAGATATAAGTAGTAGACTCATGTCCGGATGTAACACATATTTTTTTATATTTTTTTCCAAGTAAATAATTAATTATTATTTTTCTACTGCAACTTTTCCAAAGTATACAAAATCGCATGTCTGACCACCTTAACTTAGTCCAAACATCCTCAAATTGAAAAATTTTAATTTTTTTATTATAGTAGGTAAATCATAGAATGTGACTCAAGTTTTTGATTTCAAAAATGTTATACCATTTGAAAGTTATAGTTATTTTTCAATCAGTCTATCAACTAGGACTAAAAAGATAAGAAGTAGATATATGTCTCACCACTTTAAATACAATAAAAGGATAATATTTTTTTACAAAATTCTATATATAAGTAGTAGACTCGCGTCTGGATGTGACACATATTTTTGTGTATTTTTTTTCCAAGTAAAAAATTAATTATGATTTTTCTTCTAAAACTTTTCCAAAATATAAAAGTTCCCATGTCTGACCACCGTAACTTAGTCTAAACTTCATCAAATTGATTTTTTTTTTTTTTTTATTGTGGTAGGTGAATCATAGAATGTGACATATGTTGGATATTTATAAAATTTTATACCATTTGAAAGTTATAGTTTTTTTTAAAATCAGTCTACCAATCAAGACTTCTTTTCACATCGCCACTTTTTGGCATACCATGATCCTGCACATGTCCATACATTATATTTAATTCTTAAATATCTATTGGCTAAACAAACCCTATAATTGAATTAATTTAATTATAAAGTCCTAGCACTTTAATTAAATTAAATTCACCCCTTTTAGCTAAAATGCATAAAAAGTAAATAAATAATATTTAATTATTAAATAAATATCCTCATTTCAATAATTGAATTTAATTATTCAAATAATTGAGAAAATACATTTATGAGGTCATATTCTATTTATTTAATTAAATATTCTCTCAAAAATATTCTCTCTAGTTCAAAAATAGAAACTTTGAATTAACTGTGCTTTAAAGAGAAAGAAAACAGTTAAAATAAAAAAGAAAACAGTTAAAAACAAAGAGAAAACAGTTCATTGTTTTCTTTTAAAGAAAACTTGCTAATTTGAACTAGCTTTTTTATCTATTTTATTTCAAAAGGAAAATTTCTATTCTGAGTAGACTCTCAGTCTATAAAAGAACTCACATTTCTCATTCAGAAATATGCATTATTAGAATAAAGAATTGCTGCTGCATTTTAGAATTCATCATCTCATTTCAATTAAGCTCATTTGCACTAGAATAGCTTCATTTTCTTAGAATAATCTCATATTTCTTATCATGTCTTAGTTTAATTTCATTTAGATTAATCTTACATTACATTACATTGCATTCATGGAGAAAAATCCTTCGTTCTTGGATTGGTCTAGGTTGTGAGACTCTCATTCTGAGAGCCATTCAAAACTCTGTCTGGATAGACGGCAACAGGTCGAATCATACAGGCATGCAGGATGAATAACTCATATTCACTTCTGTATGTGGCTGATGAACAAGGACTATGTTGAATTGTATGGTTGAATAATAGGGCCATATTTAACATATACAGTGATAACAATAATGTTTACTTGAAATGTGACAGTGATAATAAATTTTTGATTGCTCAAATTTGTTTTGATGATATTAATTTTGGAGGCAATGACACTTTATGTAAATGATTTTCTAATGAAATGAGAAAATAGTTTGAGATGTCAATGATTGGAGAGATTAATCTCTTTTGAGGTCTACAGATACATCAAGTTACTGGAGGAATCTATATTACACAAGCCAAGTATATCAAAGAGATTCTTAAAACTTTTGGTATGGAAGATTCCAAACCTATTGGAACACCAATGGCTACTAGATGTAAATTATCTAAAGAGGATGAAATCCAAGAGGTGGATAATACTCTTTACTAATCCATGATTGGTAAATTGTAGTATGTTCACAACAAAACTGGTATAGTACACATTGTTGGAATTGTCGCAAGATTTTCTTCTAATCCGAAGGAAACACATATGTCTGCGGTAAAAAGAATTTTGAGATACCTGAAAGGCAATAAAGAGTTTCGATTATTATACAAAAAGGGAGGTAATTTTGATCTGCAAGTCTACACTAATGCAGATTGGACTGTAAATGTTGATGACAAAAAAATTACTAGTGGAGGTGCATTCTTTCTAGGTGAAAGATTGGTTGCATGGCTGAGCAAGAAACAAAGTTGTATTTCACAGTCTACTGCTGAGGCTGAATTTGTTGTTGCAACTATGAATTGTGCAAACATAGTTTGGATTAAGAAATTACTTGAAGGTATGCAAGAAGAGATCACGGATCTAGTTACTATTTTTTGATAATACAAGTGCTATTAACATATCAAAGAACTCGGTTATGCATTCAAAGAGCAAACACATTTCTATCAAGCATCACTACTTGAGAGAGCAAGTTCAAGAGAAAAATGTGAAATTGAAATATGTGAATTCAAAGGAACAATTGGCTGATATCTTTACAAAGACACTACCTAAAGATGTTTTTGAGTATCTAAGAGGTAAATTAGGGGTTCTTCCCCATCCAATGTTCACTAAAGAGCATTAGGCATGCTGCATCAATTCTATATTTCATTAGAATATCTATTTCTAAAATGATGTTAGTATGACACACTTTAGGTGATTCCTGAAGTTGTGAAAATATTTTTGTATATAATGTTTTATGAGTACATGTTAGTTATAATCCACTACTAGAACAATTTTTCAGGAGTACGAATTTTTGGCATTGTTGTCAAATAGAGAAAGTGTCATGCCCAAAATTTTATGCCAAAAAATGCAACAACTTTTTTTTTTGAAAGGTCAATTAAAGTCTTAATAGAGTTTGATGATGTGAGAGAAAAATCTCCCTACAATTACTTAAAAGAAATTAATTAAATACTTTAACAAGTTACTAATTACGTTAATCTTCCTACATCTCTCTAAGGGATTTACATTAAATAGTTGAACCGTAATATTATTTTTACAATAGCCATTATACTGGCCACATATAATGGCCACATAAAAATAACATTAATGAGTTGGGTATCATCCTAAACTTTTGTCTGTTCATATTAAATTTCACTGAATTGGAAAACTTACTTAAAATTTTTCTTTAAAATAATTAGTTTATTCATTTAAGCTAAATCTATCCCTCCTACCAAGGTAGTGGAATTTAGTCCAACCTTATGGTGATAAAATTGACTGATTTAAAATTACTATTAATCACTATTTCATTAATCCTTAAATTAATTAAATTTCACATGTCGACTATAATAATCTTTTTAATTTTCAACTTATAGGAAATAACTGACCTTTAAATATCTTTACGAGAACGTTATTCAATAACTTAATTAATTTGATTATTAACTCCACATATTAATTCTACTATATTATATCGTTATTAATCCCAAGAAATAATTCCATGTTAATTGATAGCCCTTAAAAAAAATCTAGTTCATTTAACTTATTAAAATTATCTTTCCTAAGTCATCCTAAAAGAAAACCCATTAAACAATTTTTAAATTCTCAAAATAAAATTTAAATTCTAGCCTAAAGTCTACCCCAAAAAGAGAAATGAAATTTCCTCCAAAACTAAATTTAAAACAACTCCTCAAAAATAACATATTTCCCACCAAAAGAAAAGTCAACTCCCTTTTAGAATCTCCTAACCCTAATTCAAAATTAGGGTTAGGACAAAAAGAAAGAAGGCTAAAAGAAACTAAAACTTCTCTTCCTTTCCTACTCTTCTCCAAACCCTAAAAAAAAAAATTCTTCTCATTTTTTTCTTTCTCTTTTTTTTGATGTGTTGCAGGTTTGCATGGAGGCTAAGGATGGAGTTTATTTACAAAGTGTATATACATTTAAATATATGTATATACTTACATAGTTGTAAGTATATATATATTTTGCTTATTATATATATTTTTAACAGGGTTTAAAGTTTACATGGCGGCCAAAATTTTATTGTTGGCATCGACAGTTTTTAAAGAGGAGAGAGAGTGGCGGGCAGCGTCTAGCACCTCTGTGGCGGCCGAACCCCCACGACCACAACAGACAGCGGCACTGCCGCTACTATGGTGGACTGTGGTGATCACGGCCACCACGAGCGGGGGGGCTATGCCTCCCTACACCGTTCCTTAAAGGAACGTGCGGGTGGGGTGGGCTTCGACCCGCCCCCTCATTTTTTATTATTATTTTTTTAGTAGTTTTTTTTTTTAATTTAAAAATATATATATATATTTATTTATATTTATATGTATATATACATGATAGATATACACAACAACCTCTTTTAAAAAAAAAATCAAAATAACAGATTTAAATAAATTTCTTTTACACTTGTACATCACATTTAGGTATATCAATATGCATGTATTATTATTTTTCTTTTTTTAAAATAAACATATATATATATTTATATATATATATATATATATATATATATATATATATATATATATACACACACCACAACAACATAAAAAAAACCAGAATAACAGATTTTAAACTTTATATGTTTCTTTTATTTAAAAACATCACATAAAGGTACCTAAATATACATGTATTATTTTTCATAAAATGCAAGAGGTAAAAGTAACTAGAAAATAAATTACAGATTTCAAAGTTTGTAAAGAAAGTAGATAGCTTTGGAGAATGGATATATTTCTAAGAGTGAATGCATGTACATTTATATTTCTTTGATAAGTTTCTTGTAACCTACTAGATACCTAGTTTTTTTCATTTCCAAAATAGTTCTCCTTTCTATATGATTTTCAGCATTGAAGCAAGTTAAACTAACACTATTTCGACTTGGGGAAAAACAATAGCATTTACTTTAGAATATCTCTTCTATTTTAAAATAAAATTCAACAAGACTTCTACATCACAACTTTAGATATGAGTAATGAACTTTACATATACAAGAGCATTAACACAAAGTCTGAAAACCTATAACAAATTGTTCTTCCAAATGTCTCAAGAGTACAAATTTGCAGCCACAAGGCTCTTCATATTTTTCCTCTAAAGTGCATATTTCCTATCATTGCCTCAATGGCCTTTACATGAACATATAGAGATGTACATAAATAACAATACTCTTTCTTCCAAGTTCAACTCTATCACTTCAAGTAGCTCCAAGTTTTTACAACTCTGCAAAACAAAACAAGGGGAAACACAAGGGACCATGGGATGCTCACCACCCAACCTAGGCCTCTTATGAGGCCACCCCTGATCTTGGGGAACCAAACAAAGGTGGGTGACAATCAAACTAACAATTAACAAAATAAGGAGATAATAAAACTCACATTTACTCCCAATCCAAAGGCTATCACAACGGGTCACACAAGGAGCC
Organism: Thuja plicata; assembly: GCA_018584345.1. Taxonomy (NCBI): domain Eukaryota; kingdom Viridiplantae; phylum Streptophyta; class Pinopsida; order Cupressales; family Cupressaceae; genus Thuja; species Thuja plicata. The sequence continues at coordinate 112,817 of MU215784.1, forward strand.
TAAAATGGGGTGAAGTGGACCAAATACCCAAGGGACAAGGCCAATCCCAAAACAAACTATAACCAAGCCCTATCATAGATTACAAAGAAGATAAATTACATCTCAATGTCAAACCCATAATCCATCAATAATTTCCTTATGTCCCCTAAGAAAAGCAACAACCAAGGATAGCTTCATGGAGCCCATACTCCATGATTTTTCCTTCTCCTCCTTGAGGAGAGACTCTACACCAAGGGATTTCAAACTCCTTCACCACCAAGGCTGCTCTTCCCTCCCAAGGGTGAGTGAGCCTTGAGACTCCCATTAACAACATTAACAAGAAAAGAAGCAATACAAATATTTCACAAACCATAGAACTTGACTACAAGAACATAATTTCATTACTCAACACAAAACACACTACATTCATCTTTCTTGCAACACAAAATAAAATAGAAATAAATGAGATGCAAAATATCCACCAACCTAGATCCAAGCTTATGGAAAGAAATTTGTAGAAGAGCTCCCTTTTAGCCTAAGTCCTCTTTCCAATATCACCAACTCTAGCTAAGTCTCTAAGTTAGAGAGTGGGTGTTCAAACTCTCTAACATAGAGAGTCCCCACTAAAAAGCCACTAAAAAAATCATGGGGAGAAGGAAAGCCCTCTAATTAGTCTCCCTTCCCTAAACTCTTACAACTTTCTAAAAATAGATCCTAGAAAGGAACTCCAAAAAGGTGAGTAAGGTCTTTGCATCAAAATGGAAGAGTGGTATTTCCAAGATCAAGCTTCATAAGAGTTGATTTTCGTCCAACTTGGGAAACCAACTTTTGGAAGGGTCTCTTGGTCAACCAGAGGCTATTCTAGGGTTAAAATAGCCCTTACCTATTGGTATAACAAGTGGGATACCTAAAAATGACCCCAACACACCCCTAGGCACTTTTTAACCCCTCCAAAAATCCACTACAAGGGTACTCGCGAAATTCAAATGAAATGACCTCACCTCCATCTCCCAAACCAAGGTATGCATATGGGGATTCACTAATGTACTTATCTAGGTGGGTGGACAACCATTCCCAAGTTGACATGTCATGGTCTTAAGTACATTCACAAGTTTCAAGTGACACACACCAACATTTACACATCACTAGACACGTCATATCCACTTGGGCATAACCACAAGGAAAATAAATATGAAAATACATTTAAGGAATAATTTCCAACAATCAACCATTTACGTTTATAAATTAAATCATGATACAACGAGGTCTTGTCTCTCATTAGACACAACCTTGGCTTAAACTGGGTTCACATATACCTATGTTTGGTTCCCCAGATTAAATACCATAGTCTCATACCTGCACACTCAATTCAAAGATCATTAGTCCAAGGAGATAAAATATTCTTCATAAAGAGAATAACCAATATTCAAAACCTTAAGGAAACATCAACATACTAAATTCATTACAAGCAATGATAATTTATTTTAAGCATATAACATAGGGCAAGATTCACATTGCATGATATTTCAAATTAATATCCATTTCTAACAACTCGCATATCATCAATAATCCATAGCATAACCATAATATTTTTTGAATCAAATGTCTCAAAATAAAAGTTCCATAACAGAAACATGACATAGTCCTTAAGGTGCATCATAAAGTATAATGTATCCAACATCCAAAATGATCAATCCAAGACATAAAACATAAAATCCATAAAGTCCATAGTGCATCAAAATATAATGTATCATGTGCTAAGTCTATCATAAGAAAAAATAAGGAAAGCTATGATAGGGTTCGGGGTAAGGTCTCACAGAGAGTTATGAATTGATGACATTTTTCCTAAGAAAAGAGGGGGAAGAATGAATTGAAAATATTTACTCATGAATGAGATTCAGAATATATGTTACAAGAACATAATATATATCCAAGAGGGAGATTCAAATTAGAAATATCAAAGTGGAAACAAATATATCAACTCAGAGGGAGTATAGCTATGTATTTGAGACCTGTCATCATCAGTTTCTATAACACAATTATAGTGGTTGTCTTTAATGCCAAACAGGGATATTTTTGATTAACTAATGGAGATGATGAAGACTGAGTGATACCAAGTATCATGATTGTAGAAATGGTTAGATCAGTTGTTGTTTTGTGATTTATGTCAAGCAATTTCTTAATTGATTTTTATTATGTTACCATATCTTAAGAGGAGAAGTTAAATGGGTGACAAACACATATCATGAAATAATTAAGTAATGATGATATAGTTTTTTTCTACTATATATTTTATGTTATCAAATCGGTACAATTGATTGATCAGCTCAAGAACTACAATGAATTAAGTTATGACTAAAACAGTTACTTTACCGAGCTAGAATGAGTTAGTTAGTAGAATGTAATGTGAGTCGGTTACATTTACCAAGCACCAAGCACCAAAGATGAGTTAGACATCGACCATTGAATAAAGTCAGTAACTGAGTTGCAAAGAATGTTTTACTGAGTACAATTACTGATACTAAATGATGATGAATTTGAATTTAATGCGAAGAGATGATGAGATGGATGAAGAAATATTTTAATTGAAGTTTGTTATAAGGTCTACAATTGGGAAAATTCAATAAGAAGATTTAAGGGGAAGATAAATTAGTTAAATAGAATTATGAAAGTTCCAAGAAAATTTACAAGTTTCGAGGTAAAATTGAAATGGTTTACTGAGTTGATAAATATGAAGAAGATGATCGAATGACAGGGCGCAAAGGAAGGAAAATCAAATAAAGGAGATTAAGAGGAAAAAGTATGTCTATATAAGGAATGAGAATTACATAGAGTATAAGGCTACTAGCGAAATGAATAGAGAAGAAGGAGAAGCTAAAGAACAAAATTTACCAAGCAGAACAGAGAAAGATAGATTGAAGAATCTACAGTCTGAGAAAGAGATAAATGGAGTATGTGATGCTAGTATTCAATTGAGCATAAAGGATTTGATACAAGCAAAGGTGGTTTCTATATTTACAGATCAAATTTTATTGTTGCTTATTAATATTTGTAACAAATAAATCTCTTAACCGAGTGGATTTAACCATCCTATTTGTATAACCTATACTTAGGTGAAATTCTAAAAGAGTGTTTAAAGACCTCTAACAAGGCCACTCCTAACAAGGTGAAGATCTTAACAGATCTGAGGTAAATCCCCTAATAGGGTCACATTTGGAAAATGTGTTTGTAATCTTTAACAAGATAAGTTCTCAATCGAGCGTACTTTAGAAGGGTACATTTTTATTGTGGGTTACAGTTCCCACAAAGGTTTTTTCCAAATTAGCTTTCCTCATTAAATCATGTTTCAGCTGAGTTATATCTTATGTTTACATGGTTAATATGATGTTGCTAAGTTTGAAAGATTGATTTACATATATGAGATGTATTGTTGCTTATTTTATTGAGTTATTTGGTGAATTGGTTATTTACTGTATTCACTATTATCGAGTGAATCAATGAGTTCAGTTTTAAGTGTTTAATTTTTGATTTGTCTGATTCACATCCCCCCCTCAGTGGGACCAAAACTTCTTCCATCACATTATACTTTACTGGCCCTCCTCTTCGATCATGTCTAAAAACAAACGACCAACCCAGTTTATGTGGAACCTCTGAGTAAAATACCTGCTCGCATTGGCTTAGAAGAACATAGAGATCATTTCCAGCTTGCTCAAATGACCTTGTATTAACCATTGTAAATCCATTATCATATTCAATAATAGTTCCATTAGGATCATTTTGATTCAATCATAGTTTGTACCATTGATGATGAACATAACTAATATGAAGGAATTAAAGTCACACTTAAGTATATCATCCAAAATGCCATAACATCAAGTTTTTGAGAGTTGAGGATGTATGTCACTTCTAGATGAAACATTAGTCTCTTGGAAGACTACAGTTATCCCAGAATCACAAGTTTTCTTCATGTCATCAAACCTTTTGATGCAATATTTATGACCATTGCATCACATAGCCTTGTGGTGTTTGACCTGCAATATGTCAAACATGTAAAAATTATCGCATCACCAATTGATAAACATATTTATTCTTTGTCAAATGTATGCAAAAAACAACATACATAGATTAATATATTTATATGTACCTATTTCTCTCTTAAACCATATGCTAAATCAATTTACCATGTTGTAACATTGGAATCTCCATTACGATGAGCTTCTTTAACCAGTGAAGCCACACCTTCTCATGCTAATGCGTGACCAGAATGTTGACATCATTCAAACCATACTATCATCCAATAAAGATTGTTTGCGACATACAAATGTAGTGCATCCCACTCTCAACTAATTATATAAAAAAATAGGCGACTTAAAACTGATGTATATTGAAGATTAAGAATTAATTAACTACTATATATAAAAACTAAATTTAAAACATATTCAGATTAATGTTCATGAACATCTTATAATTACCTCTTACTTTTTTCAATCTACCATTTCCAATCAGGTACTCCCCTTCAAATTTGTTAATGGAGTTGTGATCCCAAATGCGATCTACATGGATCTTTTCTACGAACTTAGGAAGATATTTAGTAATGTACACCATAGTCTGGTATACCATATATCCCTCCACCATAGAACCCTCAGGTTTTTCTCTTTGTTGAACCAAAGCCTTAAAAAAATTTAAGTGCCTCTCAACCATCCACATTGACCTTGTATGTATAGTTCCACACAATTCAATCTCCTCAACTTGGTGTATGAGTTAGTGTCCTTGTGCATTGAAAAATGTTGAAGGTAGACACTTTTGAATTTCACACATTAGAGGAGGAATATTTCTCTTCCAATAATTTATATCTTATTTATGGATTTATTTAGATGACAACCATCTAGTACAAGTGATTCAAGACACAAATATAATAATGAGACTTAACAAAATAATATACAATATAATACATAACAAGTAAAACAAATAGAAAAGGTAATAGCTATTAACAAAATTGAGAAAATATCATTACTTACCTCATGATTATTCCAAGATCATATATAAATTGCTTGACATTGTTGTCGAACTAGTCTAGGAGAGATAGAGGTAGAACGTACTGCAATAATTATAAAATGATATTTTCATTATTTTTCCTAAACTAGTAAACATAATATAATGAAAAGAACATGTATACAAATATATAGTAAATATACAAGAACATGAATTACCTTAATGAAGTTATGTCAATCATGTGTTTTCATCCCTGGCCCAAGATTACCTTTCTTTGTTATGATATTGTTTATGTTTGTAGCAAATCTTGTGGGAAATTAAATTTTTTGTATGACTTATTTTATAGCATTGCTTTGCTGCTACGTTAATAACCAAGGAAGGGAATTTATCTTAATTTGGTCTCCATTTCTATTTGATTGAATTGAATTTTTTGTTGCATGATTGGATTCTTGAATGTCACCACAAAATTTTACAATATTTTCTTTGTAGGGCAACCTACTAAATTGTCTAGAGATGTCATACATAGTGAGGTCATTCCACAACTCTAGTAACTCTGTGATAATAGGCTCGATATATACATTCATATCTTTAACTTGGTACTTACTTAGTTGAGTGAAGAGAAACATTATGTAATTATTAAAACCATTTTACTATATTATATATAATTTAATGTGTACATGACTACCAAATGAAAAAGATACTTGGAAAAATAATTTCCAACATTATGTGCTCCCTCTTTATTGACATCCATGGAGGAATGTTACTATTGATAACAAAAATAGGCCACATTGAGTAAATAGATCTCAACTCTCCAAATGGATTGACACCATCCATTGCCAATGAAAGCTTGAGCTTGTGAGGTTCTTCTTGAAAGTGTGGTAATTTTCCCTCTATGTCCCTGAATGCATAACCATTTGTAGGCATTCGAAGAATGTCATCTCCACTTCTATTCTGTGCATGGTAATCCATAAATTGTGCTAAGCTTTCACACCTAAATAATTGTTTCATACATGGAATAATGGGAATATAAGGAAGAACCTTTTGAGGCACCTTTTTTTAGTTAATCTATTCGATATCTACTGATATGACATTTAGGGCATTCTGTTGCAAATTCATATTTTTTATGATACATAATATGATCATTGCGACATGCATCTATTGCTTGATACTCTATTCCAATATATTTCATAATAGAAGATAATTCTCAGTATGAGCGAGGTAGAATATTTGATTGTGGTAGCAAAAAATCACCTATCAATCTATAAAAAAATAATTTGTTAATATAAAAAATATTAACGGTACATATTTCACCCTTTATTTACTAGTGATAAAATAAAAACAAAAATAGATGAAATAATATGACACATATGCCATAACTTAACGTACGTGAGATTGTTATGTTGGATGAACCATTCATAACCTTCAAGTTCACCAGCAACAATAGAACAGAGAGAAGAGTTGTTTGGGAGCCTTCGTAAAGGGGATCATGTGCCTTCTCAAGTATAGGTAAATCATGAACAAAATCAAAGTCCTCTAGTTGATCATCATGATTAGCAATTTTAGTACTAAATGTGTTATGGATCAATCTATTTGTACCATCATATTCAACAGTGTTTTGTAGTGCATGATCATCTTCTTCCATAGGATCATTATCTTCGACTTTGATGTTCATGCCTCCATCTTCCTCCACTTGGAAAATAATATTCTCCAGGTCATCATAATCCATATCATGTGCCCAAGGGCACCCACCTATATAATAATGATCAATATAAAAAAACCATGATCATGATCTCATTATGAAGTCATTTTTAATGTATATAAATTATAAAAATGATATAACATTTTGAAATGCAGTAAATAAGAGCACATATAATGAACAACTTACCAATGGAGGATAATTATGCCCCCCTTCACTGTGGCCATGCTCCCTACAATGCTTCTCAGCTATTGTGATTAGAATTCTTCTCGTCTTTAAGCCCTTGCAATTTTTACAGGGACAATAAAATTTCCCATCACCTTTTATTTTCAAGTTAGACCACAATCTAGCAATTGTCTCCCTATTTTGTTGTGGATCAATATTGTATGATATGATTTTTCTTCAAAGGTAACAAAATGAGACTATAAAAAATAATGTGGTCTATAACCTTAACAAACCTAACAAAATGCTATCACAGTCATGGAAAATATAGTCACAGTGTATATTTTATACTTGAGTAACCCTAAAAAAATTTAATACTTTTTAAAATTCCTCTTTTTCATTAGAATTTTGACGAACCTTCACCTTAATCTCTGAAAAAAGTCATATATGTTAGAATTCCGATGAACGTCAGGCAAATTTGAAAATAAATAAATAAAATGACACAATTAACCTCTTAATTTTTGACGACACAAAGAAAACAACAAGGTTTGTTACAAATGCTCGTCAAAAAATGCATACAAATGAGTTAGTGATCATTTCACTAGTCTTTTTAAATGTGCATGTTTCTATTTTTATGCGTTCCTATATTTTGTGGCTTTTGATCCTCCTTTTATTTATGCACTTATGACTTTCTATAAAATAGATTAGGTACTTAATTTTCCCTCAGTTATTAGGTTAGTCAGTACCTATCATTTCCTTTCAGATTCCCTAAGCTCACTCATCCACAAACTTCATGTTTCAATCATGTTTCTACATGGATCAAATGATATTGTTGAACATCCCTTTAGTGGTTTTTATCTTATGATGCCATAAAATTTATTTGATGGATATGAATGTTATTCTACCTTCTTTAGTTATCATGGTATTGTTTCATCTCTTGATGAATACTCATTTTTATGTCTTGATGGTTCTATGTGTATTTTCATGGATTCGTATTATTTTAACAAGTGACCGATTATTTCAAAAATAATTGTGTCTTGTGTTGATCATTCTCTTACATCTCATGAGACTCATATGGATACAACACAACACTTTCAATCTTAACTATGCCTAAACATTTCCTATTATAAAACCTCCTTCCAATTTCATATGCCTTCTCTATATAGTTCTTTGATTTAATTCTTATACTATTAATATTTTCCTTGATTAGAAACACTTTGGTCATCCACTACTATGATTATTCATTACAATCATATGCACATACCTTCATCATTAAATCACTACTGGAAGATCTTGAATTCTATTTTTCCTCGCCCGTGTGGCTTTTCCAAGGTCCATGATTAACTTCGAACCATACCTTCATCCCTTTAAAATGTTATTTGACCCACCTTCTTTGATTTTTCTTATCTTAGAGTGGGAACTTGATTCAAATTCCACGTGATATAATTGAAGTTCAACAGAAGAACACTTGTTAGATTTCCAAAATCCATATCTATGCTATGTAACTTATTTTGGGTTTGATTGCATAAAGTTTTTTTATCATCAACATTTTAGACCACACTCCATGATCCATCATTAGGATACAAGAGAGCATAAGGAGAAAAATATTTTATGCTCCTTATGTTCTCTTGCATCACGATGATGGACTACAGAGTGTGATCTGAAATGTTGATGATAAATAGACTTTACACAATCAAACCCTAAATAAAATACATACAAAAGAAGACCTACCTACATATCAATACACACATAAGACAAATAGAAAAAAAAAGCGTTCTGCAAATTTTATTGCATGAGAACAATATTATAGTTACAAAGGATGTTTCCATAATTTTATGATGACCGCTTCAACTCGTATGTCTTTTCATAAATTCATATTTAAGTGTCCTTCAACAAATTACTCTTCCTCACTATATTCGAACATTCTTATAGGGTTCTAATTCTAGAGCCAACAATCTTTGTGCTATAAATTTTCACATTAAAAATGAAAAACATAAATATTATCTCTTAATAAGATAGAGATTGGCTATATGACATAGTCTAGAAGAATATCACTATATTAGAAATGTGTACACAAATAGAAATTTCTCATTAAATTAAATCTTATAATAAGTCTTACTTCTTAGATAGTTTATGATGTCTACTGGTGGAGCAAAGATGTGCTAGGGAGATTTTGTGTTTGAAGACTTCGTTCCACCTTAGAGGATGCAATGGGTTTTCAAGCTAGCCAATGGAGGGATCTTTGTCTAGATTGGCCTTTTGGTTCTTAATTTGATCATGGCTTTCAAGCTTTTTCCTCCCAGGATGTTCGAACAGGAATTGATTTTCTAAAGGGGATAATACTCAATGGGTTTTTACAAAGGGTAAATGGAAGGAAATATTTGATACTGGGGTCTTCATGAATTCTTGGTTCAAGCAGGTGAAGGATAGGGTTCAGTGGAATGAACACAAGAAGGAAAAAATTTAGGGTTTCAAAACCCTAGCCACCCATTCGACCCTGCACATGTTGGGTCTAAAATAGGTTTCTTGTAGCTCCAAAAGATTATGGAAACACCACATTTGCAAACATTGTTGTACATGATGATACAAAGGGTAAGCATGTCTTAAATAAAAATGCAGAATCTAGGGTGAACCATGACTTGGGTATGAGTGATCCTGGTACCTCTAGAGTGCCCCAATTTCATGTTTGGAAGAATAAAGCATGGGTTAGTCATGCCTATCATGATTCAGACATGCTTGACCCTGGTATGATTTCTAATGTTTCGCTTCATGATGGGAAACATAAAAAAAATAATAGACATGCAAAACCTCTGCCTTCCATTTCTGAGGAAGGGAAGAATGGATTCATTAATTATGATAGCCAAAACACCAAGGGTACTTATGGTATTTCACACAAGAAAATATGACTTCCAATTCCCCACATCTATATATTGAATGATCCAGAATGGAGAGGTAAAGATCTTCATGAAAGAGGTATTATTATGAAAATTTGGGGTGAATTGATTGGATTGTCATTACTTCTAAAATGGTTGAAATAAATCTAGTACGGATTGCTATATTTTCAAGTACTTTCCAATAATAATTTTGTCATCATTTTTGGGAACATAGAGGCTAAATATTTTTCTTTATCTAAATATTTTGTGAATTTGCATAATAATGTTATTATGCCCTTTCCATGGAAACCCTTCTTTTGGTAAGATAAATTTATGCTTGATCTGGTTCCTACATGGTTTTCCTTGCCAAACCTTCCTTATGAGTTTAATTATTTTTGAATTGTGAAGGAGATTGAGAATTCTGTTGGCACCTTTATTCAGATTGATAGGTTATTAATTCATAGCTCTCTCACAGTCTCTTTTTTTTGTTTTATTGGCTAAATCTATTGTTGTGCCTCATACCTGCAAATTTGATTCACCATTTGGGTCATGGAAAAAATCTATAATTAAGGATTCTAACATTAACCTCACATCCATCATTATAGATACAGAGTTATTTATAAAATGTTCTAAAGCAACTTTGTGGGTTCTTAATGATTTTCAAAAGCAATCACCTTTGGCTAATCATACGCTTGATAATAGTGGCCAGATTGCTACGTAGGTTGCATTGCATTCTCATTCACAAGCCATGACTGCATCACCATCAATTTTCATATCAACCCACATTATTGATCCTAGTCTTTCACCTATTCAATCATCACTTGCTCCCCCTTTACACTTGACCCCTGCTCCCACTTTTGCGGCTCCCGTGATTACCTTTCCACCTTTGGATAAACTTTTGACTTATTTTTCATCCCCTTTACCCTCAATCCCTTCCATATTACTTATTCCTCCTCCTTTATGTTCTTCCCCGCCTCACAACCCATTTCTTAGACTTCCCACACCTCTAGCTCCTCCATGTCTAGAGGATAATCCATTTCTCATCAAACCATCTGAATAGTTGGTGTCTCAAGTTAAGGATATTATTTCTAAGGAAAATATGGTATTAGATTAACATATTATAGATTAAGTGATTGAAAATATAGATGCATCTTTATCTTAGTTACATTTCAAAGGAGAGATTCCAAATTTAGTGAATCCCTATGATATTGTTTCCCTATATCTGAATTCCTCCTTACATGAAGTACCAGTTCATTTCTCTCCAACTTTACTAGTTAAATTTGGGGACAAGGCCACTTCTCCTTTCTCTATCTTCCACTCACCTTCCCTGGATGCTTCTCCAAAATCTGTAGCCAAACAGAAAGGAAGACCTTCCTTTCAAACTAAGACCCGAAATGAGATTGATATAGGAATTCAAGCTACCTTACCCTCTACTTTTCAGCAAGGTAAGAAGGGTAAAAATAAAACATCTCTTTTTCATCCCAACACAAGGAATACTCGAACCAAAAGGAGCCTCCAACCTGAGTATGTTGGAGGTGTCACTTCTAACACTAAAAAGACTCAACAAAGGAGGGGAAGTGATTCTTCCCCTATGGATCAATGAAGATCATTTTATGGAATTTTAGGGGCTTAAATGCCCCTAACAAAAAGAGTCTCGTAAAGAGACAACTACTAAAATCCAAGTTTGATATTTCCCTTTTTCAAGAAACACAAATGTCAGATAATGTTGCCTCTACTTTCTTTTCATCATCAAATTTGAGTCAATTTTTGACCTCCCCATCATATGGTTCTTCAGGGGGCTTGTTGTTCTTTGGAATCCTAGTAAAGTTGTAGTAGACCCCATTTCTAAAGGAAAACATTGGATTCTTTCATTAGTTAAAATTTTTACTTCAGATCTATCTGTTTGGCTATTTAATATTTATGCTCCCTTGGGTATTGTTAACAAGACCAAACTATGGGGCATCCTTGGAAACTGATTGAGGTTTTACATGAGGAAGTACTCATTTTGGGTGGGGATTTTAATGCCATTTTGTGCAATGATGAGAATGTTGGGGGGATCATCCCTTCAGGTAAGGTAATGATTGATTTCAAACAATTTTGGATAATAAACTTATGGATGTCCCTCCCAAAATGGGTAGATTCACATGGACAAATAGAAGGTCATATTTTTGTCATATTACAAAGAAGCTTGACCATTTTCTCCTATCTGATCATTGGTTTAACATTGATAAGGATTCCTATTCTTTAATTTTGATATATTTTGGCTTTGATCATTATTCTATTTTGTTGGAAGTAGTTGAATCATACGGCCACCATAGAAGCTCTTTTAAATTTGAACCAATGTGGTTCAGGGATTCTTCCTTTCTCCCTCTTCTCAATTTTTGGTGGGAGAATTTTCCTCATTTGAAAGGAATGTGGTTGTTTAGATTGGTTAAGTGATTAAATTTGTTAAAGGTAAAAATTAAGGAATGGAGCATTAATCATTTTAAAATATTTTTCACGAGAAGTCATGTATTCAGTCTGAGTTTCATTCCTTTAATGAGCATATTATTACTTATGGTATGGATCTGAATACCTTTGCTAAAGAGAAATAATTTAGGAATATTTTGGAGGAACTTCTTGCAAGAGAGGAGACTTATTGGAAACAAAAGTCTCAAGAGATCTGGTGATCTTAGGGTGATAGAAACATCATATTTTTCCCTACATCTGCTAAATTAAAGAGACTTAGAAATAAGATCATTTATATTGATTCGTCTATTAGTTTAATTGAATATGAGAATGACATTATTGCTGAGGGAATTTCTTTCTTTACCAATCTCTTATCAAAGCATCATAATTTTCACATTGATTCTATTTTGGATTCAATCCGTTTGTGTGTATCTCAAGCTAATAAATCTAGATTGATGGGGCCATTTTTCTTCCAAGAGCTTAAGGAGGTGGCATTTTCAATGGCTCCAGATAAATCCCTGGAGCCTGATGGCTTTATGATTTTTTCTTTCAGAAATGTTGGGATTTTATTGGATGGGATCTTTTGCTGGCCCTTGAAGAATCTAGAATGAATAAAACCATGCTAAAGGAACTTAACAATACTTGGATTAAACACTCATTCCAAAAAATGAGGATTCTAGATCATTTGTAGACTTTAGACTAATTTCTTTATGTAACTCCCTATACAAGATATTTACTAAAGAAATTTCAGTCTACTTGGCTGAAATTCTCCCCAAAATCATATCAAAAGAACAAGGTGGTTTTGTTTCCTGTAGGGAAACTCCTGAAGGTGTCATTTTATCTCATGGGACTATACATTCGATTTCATGGGAAAAAAAACCTACAATGATTTCGAAATTAGACATGATGAAAGTGTATGACATAATTGATTGGGATTTTCTGAATAATATACTAACTAGGTTTGGTTTTCATTCTAAATTGATTAAATGGATTTATTCATGTATCTCATCACCCATATTCTCATTCATCATTAACGGATTCCCCTGGAGGTTTTTTACTTCCTTTAGAGGAATCAGACAGGGTGATCCTCTATCACCTTTTCTATTCATACTAATGGCAGAAGGACTTAGTAGATCCATTATCCATGCTAGAACATTTGGTTTATGGAAAGGTATTAAAATTGAGGTTGATAATAGTTCTCATACACATAATTTGTTTGTTGATTATACACTTTTGTTTGGTCAATCTTCTATGATTTAATCTCCTACCATCAAGGATATCATTGATAATTATTCTAAGGCCTTTCCCCAATTTCTTAATCCAGCGAAATCAAAAATATTTTATCTTAATGTTTCTCCTTTGGTTCAACAAAGACTAATTTCATTTTTGGGCTATGGAGTAGGGTAGTTTTTTGGCAAGTGATTCATTTTGGAGTGTTATGGGAAACTTGAGGGTTGTCATTTATGGCAACACATCTGGTATGGATGATTGCTTGTAGTTGTTTACAGTTTTCAAGATACAAATTGCAAAATGACTAAGTACAATAAATAGAAATATAGAGTATACCAGTACAGTTTTGGAAAAAGAAGTTAGTATATGGTGAATGGAGGCTTGCGAGCTTAGGAAAGGACATTTTGGGGTATGTATGACCTTCTATAAAGGTCACTTGAGTTTTGGTTTTGATCACAGTGAGATAGAGATAGTTGAAGACATGCGAAGACAAAGTAATAGTGATACAAGGAAGATGAGCAATCACGATGATTAAGGGAGTATGACATGGAATCCAAACATGCTCAGTTGGATTGGGATTATGGATAACCTATTATTTGGTTGTATAAGGTCACTAAATTTGTATTTACTCTTTGCATAAGTATTAATTCTATTTTGTAAAGTATTTGAGAGTCGACTGGATAATGTAATAACATATATATGAAGAGCTTTTTGTAAACTGAAGTTATGAGATGAGATGATATGACAGATGGATGGATGCATTGTGATGTTAGGAAGATGTTGATGTGAGCTAAAACTAGAACTATCTAAGCATAGTTTATTCTTGTATTGTTCACTACTAAGAATTGATTGTAACAGAGCTATATTTCTCATTGTATGACTAGTGTGCTCAGTATAACTTTAACAGGGTTTTGTATTCCTCTAACAAGGAAATGTGCTAATGTAATATTCAGCTCCTAAGGGATAGGTCTCCTAACATGGACAATAATTTCAATACATATTTTTGGGTACCATCCTCACCAAGGTTTTCCCTTGGCCAAGGTTTCCTCGACAACAATTCATGGTGTTATGAGTTATGTGTTGTGTTCTTATGTTCTTTTCATTTAAGTAATTATATGGTTAAGTTAAAAATTATTAAATTCATGTTTAAAGTGTTGTAATACTGATTCATCCCCACCCCCTCTCAGTGTTACTTAATCTTAACAATTGGTATTAGAGCTTTTGGCCCTTGGAGAGAAAGTTTAATAGCTTAAGGGAGATCAAGATGGATTCTGAAATTTTAGAGGAAAGCTTTGAAGCAACACTTGAAGATCTTGACAAAGCTAAATCAGAGAATGGTCACTTGAAATTCAAACTGAGAAGAGCAGAGGGATTCATTAAGAAACTAAAAGACCAACTTGAACTTTCCAGAGGTAAGGAACAAGATCTTATGGTTAAGATAAAAGAGGATTTAGACAATGATACTTCATACAAGATAAGACAACTTGAGCAAGAGAAATATACCTTGAAGCTTATTCATGAAACTACTTCACTACAGATGGCTAAAGATAGTCAATAGGAAAAGGATGCTAAGAAAAAAATTGAAGAAACCTTAAAGGATGCTAATATTTAGGGGACAGATGAAGACTGAACTTGATCACTATAAGAACAAGTATCTGGAATTAGAGAAATATAATCATATCATAAAAGGAGAACTTGTTTTGGAAAAGAAACATATTGAGAGACTTCACATGAGTAGTGACCTAATCGATGAACATAGAGATAGAAAGAAACCTAAAGGAGACATGACTAGAGTTGGCTTCAATGAAGATGAATGTTCAAAGAAGAAAGAATAAAAATCAAATGTGAAGATTGATGGAGAAAGACCCACTCTTGAAGATCCTAAAGAATAGATCAGACCTTTCAGAGGTAGATGTTTTGGATGTAACAAGGTTGGACACATGAAGAGAGATTGCAGAGGTAAATCTCCTTTCAAACCTTTTTCTGGTTATTTCTTTAATTGTTATACATATGGACATAAGAACGAAGAATGCAAGAAATTTGATCAGTCAAAATTTAGACAAGATTACATTAGTGAAGAGACGACAACTAATATTGCATGTTACAAATGTCATAACCTTGGGCACATAGCAAGGTATTGTAAGTTGCAGGTTAATCATAATAGATCACCTCCTATATGCTACAAATGTAACAATCCAGGACTTATAGAAAAGTTTTGTAGGTACAATGGAACTGAAAAATAGAAGAAGACCACCTCATATAGTTATAAAGAAGAATATTGGTGATACTAGTAAGAGTCTTGCAGAGTACAGGAGTGAATTTAACAGTTGTTTCAGGAAAGCAGAAGATATCAACAGTAATAAGTTATGGAATATAAATGAGTCTAGTGAAGAAAAGGTTACGAAAGAGTCAGTAGATGTTAGTGAGTCTTCACCTGATGCTAGCATTTCTACATTAACCTAGATGGCCAAGCATGGCCTTAGGGGGAGCATTGGAAGAAAACAACAGAAATTTATCCTGCCACTGAATATGAGGAGTAAGCTCTTACAAGCTTAGGGAGATTATGTAGAAATATTTTGGAACACATATTTATGATTACATGACTTTACAAGTATATAGCCTATGATCACTAGATTGGTATTCGACTGGATTATGTGTAGAAATGATTTTATTGGGAACTGTGTCACTTCTTCACTCAATGAAGTATAAGGTTAATAGAAAGAACATATTCTGACATCATTCTGAGTAGATTTCATGACTAGTTTATTTGTCTTGGAGATCATCCTGTGAAGATCTATAGAGACCTAACCCATGCAATAACAGGTTTGGAAAACATTGGTGTAATACTTGTTGCAGAAAAGAATTTTACAAACCTATTGTAGAGAAGAACACTAAGAAAATGGTGGAAACCCTAATGCATTCACAATGGGACAGAAGAGTGATGATAGTAAAATATATATTCTAGAAAGATGTCAGAATGATTATAATGATTTTAGGCTATAAACTCCATCATATCAGCTGACTCAATTGAGTATCAGTAGGAGTAATTTTAATGGCTTACAAAATGGTTAACGAAAACATCAAGTATAACCTTTGCGAAATACTTACTCAACAATTCTTGGAAAATGTAAGGCTAATCAAGAAAGGTAAGTCAAAGAGATTAAGATTTGGATCTTTGTTGATACATATGTACATTCACATTGTTCTCAAATTTCCTAGTATGCACCCTAGAGCTTGGAAGGATAGTGTACCTACTAGTATTCAGATTTATCAGAGTTATAGAAGATAGAACAACACATGGGTAGATGATGAATTGTTTTCTATGATCAAAATCTTACAGAGAGAGATGAAGGAAAGGGAGAGGATTCTTGAGGTAGTAGTAGAGAAATACAAGGACTCAATTTCTTTCATGGTTGAAACTGATTGTGTGTGCTTTGAGGCAGTTCAAACTAGAAATAAATGGTGTTATCCTCAGGGATATGAGGTTAGTTCTAAATTTTTTATTATGCAAGTGGAACACATACTATCTTCAAAAGTTGATTCATCCGAAGAAAGATGGGGTACTTATGAAGAAAAGTCTATGAAGATTGGGGAGGAACAGACTAGAGCTTCAAAGAAAAGGAGAGTAGAGAATGTAGTAGATGAGTTAGCAGCCAAGGAAAGTATATCAAAAGAAGAAATGAAAGAGGTTAGAAGAAAGATGATAGGGAGAGATTTTGGGTTGGAAAGCACTGCTACTGTAGCCCTTCCACCTCCACAAGATGTGAAGATAATCAGTCCACTTTGTACTATGACTGATGTATCTACACCTTCACCACAAAAATATACATTGCAGGAAGAGAAAACCAAGAAATTGCCTAGAAGAAACACAAGGTTCACTAAACTGGACTCACCTCCTAAGAAATAGAGGACAGAAGGAGAAGAGAAGAAAGTTGAAGAAAAGAACACTAATGTGAGACAACTCTGGAAGTGATGTAGCCCAAAAATCCTTAAGAGAAATTACTCAGAAGATACACAACAAAAATGTTGTAGAATTCAAATTCTTCATTAACTTCCTCCAACTTACTCTGCCTCTACAATGAAATAAAACTCCTAATTATTACAATTCTGAAAATTACCATATTTGGCAGATTTTTAAGAAAAATAGATTTTTCCATTTTTTGTAACTTTGAAAACTCATCCTATGAGTCCCGATTTTTTCCAAGAAAATCTCCCAACTAAGGCAAGACAAACCGCCAACTAACCCATGAAATCAAAAAAATGATTTTGGATTTATTACAAAAAAAAAAAAAACTCAAAAAACTGGAAAGAAATAGAAAAAGCCAATTTTGGAGGTCAAGATGAAATTTTAGGCTCCTGAAAAAGGTCGAAACGGCCACCAACAGAGCTAAAACTTCAGCCAATACCCACATCCAAGTCAAAAGTTGTGACCCTCTGAAGCTCCTGCATCATTTCAGGAAGCCAACCATGAAAATGCTGGAGAAGAGGGTAATTGAGCAAGGGAAGTTTGTTTCTTTGGCTAAATACTATGAAAGGTATGAGGCATCTGACAAACTTCTTATTCAAGACATAGTAATTAATCATTTTCTTATTTTTAAGAAGAATTTGTTAGAAATTGGAGGCAGTGTACCTAAAGAGTTATATGAGAAATTGAGGAAGCAATTAGCATAGAAAGAAGATGAAGTAATTAGAGAACAAACAATTAAAGACATGGTACCTTTTGTATCTATTAAGGAGATGGAGAGAATATTGAATGACCTAAAACCCTTACTGAGAACCAAGACAAGATTAGTAAAGATAATGGGAATAAGATATGCTGAAGTGATTAAGGAGACATAGAGAGCTGTGGAAAAGGTCTTGATGGGAACTAAAATTGAGAACACCTCGCTACCTAAGGCTACTAAGCCCAAATATATTGAGAAAGGTGAATTGTCAAGGAAGGCTGAAATAAATCTTGATAAATCAATAAGAGAAGATACTAGTCAATATGTGAGCACTGTGAAGCAACCAAATTTCTTTATTTATGGTGTGCTTGTTTCATTGGAAACTTCGTAGGATATGAATAACCCTTTTGAGCTGGATACAAAAATTGAAGGAAGCAGTGACAAGGATCTGACAGAGAAAGAAAATCAGAAAGAAAATAGAGATGAAACAGTGGAAGATACAGTGAATAAAGTTGAAGTGAAATAGGAAACTTTTACATATGATTCTTCACCTCTATTGTTTGCAAGTGGAAACAAGAGTCCCAGGGAAAACTTTAAGAAACCCCCCTCCCAAAAAAGATATAAAATATTGGCGAATCTTTCATTTTCTTGAAGAAAAATATTAATTTCTATTGGCAAATCTCTCATTTTTTCAAAAATAAAAATTATTCCTATTGGCAATTATTTTTTAATCACAATCTTTTTGTAGAAAATATTGGCGAATATCAAAAAATAAAAAAAGATTCATTATTCACCATGGCAAATAATTCAATTAAAAAAAAATTCTTATAGAAAATTATTGGGCTAAATGTGGAAATCTTTGATGGGTTAAAGGGCTAAACTATATAATATTTATTTGTTATTATTTATTTAAAATATAATGTAATAACTGTAGTTGTATTGTGTGAGATAAATGTACTAATGGGACCTCAATTTTCTTCAAGAATATTGATTTCTATTGAGATCAACAATCCAAATGAAATTTGAAACCCCATAAGAATTATAAATCAAATAGGAACATTTTTACCTCACAA
>MU215794.1:13955-34538 GCA_018584345.1 Thuja plicata
TTTAGAGTAGAATCTTCATGACTAGGAAGCAATAATTCAATTTCTCAAGGTTTTCTATGTTTTTCATTGAATTGATCTTACTAACCTTGGATATAATGAGTTATTGAGTGTTTGTGTGCAGTATACTAGCAGATACATAATAGCACATCACATTTGGAAAATAAACCTTATGGTAATTAGCCAATTGATATTTCTGATATATTAATTAAATAAAATTAAAAATTTGTCAATTAAATCAAAATGGGGAATTAAATTAATTACTGATAAAAAATATGCATTCAAAATCATTTAAATTATTAAAAATGCATATGACATCATCAAATCTAGTTAACTAATTATCAAAATGGAAACAATCTAGTTCCACTCAGTTAACTGATTCTCCACTATTTATCATTTTGGAAACATTTCAGTTAACTAAAAAATGACTTTGGATGTTTCCAAAATAACTGATCAATCAGTTCAATCAACTGACTCTTTCGACCAATCAAATTGCTTGCACATGGATTGTGCTTCTTCAATCAAATATGATCCACTCTTTTCTTTCGATCTCTATCGTCGATTCGAGAGAGATTTCTATAAAAGAGAAGCTCTTTTCCTTCACAAAGGATCCTAACTTTTTCTATTGTTATTATACTGCATTTTACATTGAAGCATTTTTGCATTTTAGCTTTCATTTACTTAGCTTTGTTTAATTTATTTAAGCATGCAAACTTGATAACTTAGAGCACATTTGATTTTCGGTTTAAAATGAATCTTTCACATTTCATTTGGTGCTTCTAAAATGAATCTCTAATTATCTTGGATTAACCACAAATTGCACCTTGCATTTACCATTTAGATTAAAAATCCTTCAGTTAGAACATTGTGTGGTCACTAGACATTGCGATGACTGAGAGAAAAGTCCATACTCCTGCCTATTAGAAGGCAATGAACCGATGTTGGTTATCTTAGGATGTTTTTAATATTCTGATTTTTTTAATTTTCTAACCCGCTAACCACTTAATGGATCATTGAAGTGTGTGTGTTTACAGATGTAGGTACTTACCCAAAACCATGTATACATTTCTAGCACTCACCGTGGGGCCCAAACCTCATTTTGAGCCAAACCTTACCCACATCTCCTCTTAAGCCAAATCTGACTCCACCATCGTGTCTGGTTGGTTGTTTTGGTTTGAAATGACTATGAACTTGCCTATATTTGCTAAAATTTGAATCTATGGAAAAAAAAATTTGCATAAACAAGTCATACAACCTTTTTCACATGGATTGAGGTAGATTATGTCTGTGCTCACTTTTGGACGTAGATCAAGGAAGTTTGTTTGTGCTCAGATCAAAAAAAAATCTGACATTCTCTACCCTACATTAGGATCTGCAAACTAACCCAAAATTTCACCCAAAGGCTAAACCCTTGACTGCTAAACCTGATCTCTAATAGCCCATGGTCTAATAGCCCACATCCACTACTTTTTGTTATCTATTGAGGTGATTTGAATAAAAACAAAGTTCAAGTTTCAAACGATAGGCATGTGGGACTAATTCCCATACCCCCCCCCACCTCCTTTCTACCCACCTCCTCCTCCACTCCACTCCACTCACCTCTCCACTAACCATCCCATGCATTTCCCAACCCTACCCTCCACCCCTGCTCCACTTCATCTCCACCCCTGCCATCCTCTTCCCACACAACTCCACTTTCAAACACCCACCACGCCGCCTATTCTCCTCCCTCTCACCGTGCAGCACTTTGTTCTCCCTCCCACCTCTCTGCCTCCTCCCCCACTATTGCGCCTCCTTCCCCACTACTGTACCTCCAACCCTACTATTTCACCTCCTCCAAATCCCAAGCTCCTCCCTCTATGCTCAACCACCACCCAAGTGGCATTAAACCACCACCCTCTATGTTGTCCTAGTATCTAAACATTTACGCACGTCTAGCTGTCGAAGACAGGGGATATTGGCTTTTTGTGATGGCCCTAAGACCATCAAAATTAACCTCATATTCTGGTGAGTTAGCCAGGATTTGAATTTCTCTACCTTCACCATTGGGGTTTTAAAATTTGCAGTCTAACTTCAAACCCTCATAACTTTCTCTTATTAAGTCCTTTTTTCGATCATTTTTTTATTTGGGGTAGAATTTCCTGAAGATCACTGTGTTAGAGTTAGTTTCTATTTTTGGTTGTTGGATTTATCATAAATTGCACTTTTTGATCACTGTACCTATCTAATCCTCTATTTTGTAGCTTTCGGCACCTCGTACAGGCTCATACAGTAACTTTTTTAGTACATTTTTTTTGCAAGTGCATGATTTTTCATATACTTTCTAAATATGCAATTAGTTTTCTTGTTTTCTAATTTCTCTAATGCTAACCAATATTTGGCTTTGTTTTTCTTGATGCTTATCTTTTGATTACAATCTAACAGTGGTTTGTAAGACGTTATAAATGAAGAACAAATCATAAACTACTAATGAGTTTGATGCAGGATGCTTGTCGAAGACTTTGTGTGTCTTCCAAATCTATCAGGTCTATGTTTTGTAGTTAAATAACACTTTAGAATTGGTGCTTAAAAAGAATCACTTTTCTTATGTGTTTGAAATTTTCTCTAGATTTTTAATCTCAAATAATTGCATGAACGTATCCTCTCCCCTCGCCTTTGTGGATCTTGGGTGCAAGAGAAATTTATGCAAATATTTTAGCGTGGCTACCTCCCAAAAGCTTTAACAGAACTGATGAGAGAGATTGCCCAACTGGTAAGAGGACAAATCCAAGCCCTCCCGAACCGGTATATAAAAAATGTCATTGTGATTAATATCACAGTAAATAGGTGTCAATTTTTCTATGCCGATAGAAGATCTCCCTCACTACCCTCATGGTGTGTAAAAACCTACAGATCTTAACTTTTGTAGGCTAGGAGGCCTCCTTAACAAGGCTAATCTGTCGCATGTATAGCCACCTAAATGGATTCCCTAACTAAAAACTTTGTTCTAGTGACCAAAAATCCCTCTATCTGTTGGCGTGAAAGGTCTGAGACCGAGCAAGACATCCCACATTTTCATGACTCTTAGTAGAGACAACAGTCCCTTGGGAAGTGATTACCCTTGGGATTCAAAGCTTGGTGTGCCTGAGAAGTCAGTGCACTGTAAGGAGGGGTCCGTGCCTCCAAGATTCTAAGTTATTCACTATGAGTAGGCATGGATAAACTTTGGTTCAAGTGGTAATTCAACAGATATTGCTGTGGCTTACCTAGGTTGTGGTGTGTTTGTTCTTTTTACAATAGCCATTCTTCTTGATGTGTCTTGCGTGAGTGAAAAAATAGAAACCAAACAATCAAAACAAACATCAAAATGATCAGAAAACTCAAGATATGCACTCTTAGGTGTTAAACTGTCAACTCTCATATGATTTTCCGCGTCTAGTATCAAAAATTTGAACATCAGTCCAATTTTTGTCCAAGTTGGTATTCTGTCGTGAAGGTTCTGTCTGAATTTTCACAAAATCCGTGTTCTCATCAACATCACTACTAATCTGTCTTTGATTGCAATCTGTTGACAGTCTGACTTGTTGTTGTCTCAAAATCTGAATTTTTTGTGCTAGTCCAAGTGACTTGTTACTTTAATCATCTTTTTCCACACTGTCCTTAATCTGAGTTGTGAGAGCATGTTTGTTAACCTTGGCTCAAGATTGGAGTCATTTCTATCTCTCTCTCAGTTGGACATTATCTCTTTTATCCTTTGGTCTTGGACTTAGTCAGCACTTTAGATATCACTTTAGCACCTATCAGGCAATCAATTGATTCATCATAACTCCTCTTCAATCTTCTAAGCAAGCGCATCAAGACACTCTTACAATGTCTAAAATCAAATGGGCTAAACCTTATGGTCCTAATAACAAGAATGAAGAGATTCTTATGGTAGCTTTATCCAAACAACTTCAAGCTTTGAAATCTAAACTCCAAGAATTAAAGGGGGAAAAGGATACACAGTCCAACCAATCCTCATTAAGATCAACCTGTCATTTTCCATTTGATCATGATTCACACACCTCTCCACTTCATTCCAACATAGAGAATTCTTGGTATGGAAATGCTATCTTTGATCAAGAGAGTGGCTCCAAAGCCCTTAAAACTGCTGAAAACATCATAAGGGTACCCTCCAAAGGGATTAGCAACCCCATGAAAGAAAAAACTTGGGTTAAACACAAGAGGGACTTCATTCCTTTGGGACAATCTTGTGAATCAGCATTGGAAGAACTTCTTGAGCATGACCTCATCACATTACCTCAAGTCACATCATGTGGATTGAAATTATTGAGTACCTATTGTGCATATCATTGACACAATGAGCATAAAACTTCATCTTTCATGCAGTTGAAACATAAAATCCAAGATCTTATAGATGATGGCATAATTGAAGTGGAAAATCCTAATGATTTATCTAATCTCAAGCATGATCAATATCAGGAATCCATTTCTAGAAATGGTTCACATATCACATCTACTTCTTCCACCATTACTCCATCTCCTAAAGCTTCAAAACTAGCCACACCATCTCTATCAAAGAATGATCCTAATGATGACTATGTCTACCCTCAAGGACTACCTCTAAAATAAATCCAAGCTAATCAGCATACAACCGCAAGTCTTTCTCAGGATTCAAAGATCATAGACCCAAAGATTCCATGTTCTTCAACGCTTATCATTCCTAATCAGAATGATACTCCATTAGCCTTGCAATAATTACTCATGCATATCAAAAATCCTACCTCATCCTTAGAAGTGACTCCATTTCAAGAAGGAAATCCAAAATCTGAAGAAACAAACATCAGTAAATGGACAACATCATTCCTTATCCAATGTTTGACCAAACTCACATATCTTTAGAGTCTCATGATGATCCTCTCATCCCCTTCCATTTCTTCCAAGAAGATAACCCTCCATCTCCCAAGAAAGATCAACATATCATTTCTACCATCTCTAATGATCCTATTAAAAATCAAGAGAAAGGTACCCTTTCTAAACCATCTAAAGATCCTTGTCAAGATTAGAGCATCCCATGATCCCCTTTTCATATTCTTCCATATCTACCTAAGAAAATGATCATTCCTCAAAATCCCTTTCAAGACAATAAATCCCCTCAAGCTTTAGTTGCTCCTATCAAAGCTACTCATGCACCAATTGATATAAATATAAATTCTAAAGAGAAGAGCCTTGGTAATGCAGCTCACTCTAAATATTTTTATATCCCTTCCATACCTTATCTCCCTCCATTCAAATGTAAGCATCATCCTTCTCCATCCTCCAAGTCCATTCTTGGTCCCTATATCCCAAAGCTGAAATCGTCAAACCTTCCATCTATATTGGGTCCTTATATCCTTTTATCCATCATGCCTATCACTACTATCTTTTCATCCACTTACCCTATCCCCTATCAAGATCAACAAAGACATGCATCCTTGAATTCTCTCTATCAACCAATCCAAATGAATCATCCATCTCGACCCTATTCATCCATAACTTCCAAGTCTTTTGGAAGCAATTTGGATGTGCAACAAAAAAATCATAAATACAAGAATCCACTTACATATGAAGATCACTATGTCTAGTCTAATCGACATGTGACTACAAAGAAAAATGAAATATTCAAGAGACCACAAAGGTCCATTGAGAAAAGAATAATATCAAAGAGAATTTGGGTTCCTAAATCCATCATGGAAGAATTGTGTTCTAAATCTAAGAAAATATTAAAACCAAAGAAAATATGGGTTCCTAAATCCATCATGGAAGAATTGCATTCTAAATCATCCAAAAGAAAAGGAAAATAAAAAGATAAGTGGATTCCCAATTCTTTTCTAAAAGACTTGGATACAAAAGTAAAATCAAAATCTATGTGGATTCCCAAGTCTTTTCTAAAGGACTTGGATACAAAAAGAAAATCAAAACCTATATGGATTCCCAAGTCTCTTCTAAAGGAATTGGATACAAAAATAAAATCATAATTTATGTGGATTCACAAGTCTCTCTTAAAAGGATTGAACAAAAAGGAGAAGTCAAATTTGGCATCCAAGCTTTGAAAGTCTTCCACTTCACCTCACTCTAAAAATCTCCCATATTCTAACTCTATTTTGGGTCATCATATCCCAAAATTCATTACCTTGAATAATTTATCCCCTTCTCCATCCATCTTAGGTCCTCATGTACCAAGATCCATATGCACCCATACATCAAATCCTCAAGCTATTCCATCTATTTTTACTCCATTCGTCCACTACCTATCAAGGGATGTGTCAATGCTGATCTTATCACCATTTCCATCTACCTCTACAAAAACCTTTCAATACCCTATCCAATATCCTGCACCTACCTACTACCCATCCATACCATATCCTTCCATCCCTCTTATCCAATCCATCACCTAATCCTTGGCTACCATCTCCCTTATCCTCGATATAAATCTTCTCTACCATCACCCTATCAGCATCTCTGATCATACTTTCAACAGCCTCGTCCCATCATATCATATCTTTCAAAGGAGCACTATCAAAATAAAAAGAATCTTAAGTTCCTCCATAAAATCAAAACAAAAAAAAAGTGCCTTGGTGAGAACCTGGTAAACAGGCACCTTGGTAGCAAAAGTAAAGATAAATCAATCCTTCCTATGGTGAAAACCACTTCTTGTGGCACCTTGGATAAGTACCATGATGAAAACCTGGCAATCAGGCATCATGCATAATTCCTCCTACTTGCACTCTTCACTTGGGGGAAAGTTCCTTCCATGTCATCTTATCCATCATATCTTACATCCAGTTAGCTCATGAGCATCCATGTTCCTTCTGGTGATCTTGACAAGGTTGATCCTATCCATGAACACACATTTATTCTGACTTTCATTATCCTTTCCATCAGCCTATTCACTTTCTCTCATCCATGATACCCTATCATGATCTTTCTTATCTCAAGCTTATCCTTCCTATCTCTGAGCATTCCTTCCATAATCCAAACCATCCACTCATACCCTTTATCACCTCTTATCTCGACTGTGTTATTATAGCTATATCCTATCCTATCAAATTGACCCCTTGGTCTTGATCTAAATGAAGAACAGAAAATGTAAAACAGTTTCTCAAAAACTTCTTGACATGTCCATTCTTTTGGACCACATTATTTTCATGACATCAGGTCATTATCCTATATGCTATCAAACACCACTCCAAGAGCCTACATTGCTATATTATTTTTCCCTAACTTGGGTAATCTTGAGGAGACTATCCTTGAGGGTCACATTCACCCTCTTCATCCATCATTGTCTATTTGCCTCATCCATCAGCATTCTAATCCATCTATAATGACCTCCACCTTGCTAGACATTGGAGG
Organism: Thuja plicata; assembly: GCA_018584345.1. Classification (NCBI taxonomy): domain Eukaryota; kingdom Viridiplantae; phylum Streptophyta; class Pinopsida; order Cupressales; family Cupressaceae; genus Thuja; species Thuja plicata. The sequence continues at coordinate 21,324 of MU215794.1, forward strand.
AAAACCAATGTTATCTTGCTTGAGAACGATTAATCTCAGAAAAGCTAAAAATTGTAAAAATTCCTGACAAAATGATCTTGGTGAAAACTTCGCAATAGGCACCTTGATATATCAATCAAAAAAATGGAAAAATACAGAAAAAAATTGAAAAAAAAGGATGGCAACACAGACATGCTCGCCAGGTTTTCAATGATCACATCATCAAGAATGACCCCATCACTTGGGGCATTTCAGCTTCATCACATCACATCAAGTTGAGATTATCATAAATCAAAACCAACCCAATCAATTGTCTTATACAGTGATGGATACACTTAAAACCAGACAGATCAGTCTTAGACGAGTCATTCATTTATGAAATCAGGCACATTGATCAAATTAACTTCATCGCTTCAAATCAAGTCAATTTATGTTGATAGAATCTCTACCAAGTAGGTGAAAACCTGGTAAACAAGCGCCTCTTCTACTCAGCACTCCATCTATCAATGCTCAGTCTTGGAAATCCTTTGTTTTAGTTTGTACATATCTTTCAGTCACTTTTGTGACACTTTGGTTCTTCTAAGAACCCTCCTGGCTTGAAACCGCTCCAAAGTCATAGTCTAGGGGAAATTGAATCAGCTTTGTCCTCGCAGTGTGAGTCAAGTCACTCATCATAATCTGAGTTGTTACTTAGGGGCATGGTTCCCCAATTAGATCAAATCTTTGTCTTACACCAGAGTTAGTAATCTTGTCATTTCTAAAGGACACCTCGCTACTGACGCAACAGGTGTTTCTCAACACCTTAATCAAAAGTGTTTCTTAACACTATCTTTGGATACATCTGTGTTTCTAAACACACATTGGATACCAAAAACATAATCAAAAGATCAATAATACTCAAACATAATGCACTCACAAGCACAATGGTGTTTCTTAACACCTCATACAAATACACATCCACAAACTTTGAAATTGGCTTAAATATGTTGAACTTCTATTTGTATGTTGTTTGTTTTCCTTGATTTTTTTCTAATCTTTTCTTTGTCTATTTCTTGTTGGTGTGGTCCTAATGATCCTACAATGTTAAATAAATAGGGTGAATGTGATAAGAGCTCCTACATTATGGTGGAAAATCCTCACATCCCTCTATCTTGTTTACTTGTACGCCAAGCTGAGGTCAAAACTATCTCCTTGATTGTTATTGCTTTGCTTGTTTACGCAAGATCGCACTCATGGTTATCTTTCTTTGAATGCCTCGATACTGGTGTGCTCTTGCAAAATCAACTAAAAACAACATTCAGGTCATCTCAGCTTTTGTGCCCCGAGGCTTACATTAGTTTCCCATATCTTATCCAATGAAATTCATATTCTTATTCTTATGGCCACAATGGCACCAGTAAGGATTGTATCAAATTTGATGTTCCAAAAATGCTCGATGATGAAATATTTCAAAGCTAAAGGTTCAATGACTACACCTTAGGTTGCATTCATGTTAGTCTTGCATCTGCATCTGTATGGTGTTGAAATCTTCATAATAACTTTATTTCTCTCCAATGTGAAGGATCTGAGGTTCTTATCGATCAATCTTCTCATTGTCAAGTGGTCAATTATGCATGAACATGACACCCCTCACTAATTCAACTATCCTAATTCCATTTTCAGGATCAAAATCAAAATTTGACGTTTGACCTTTTCAGTAAACTGCAACTGACCACTTGCACAATCATTCTTCTGGACTTCAACCAATAGAAATATCTCATGTCTTTCTTCCAGCCAATCCTTGAATCATGAATCTTGGTCCCATCAAGTAAATATTATCTCTTAATTGATTCGCGACCTCTTTCTAATCAGATCATTTTCTTCCTAAATTGTCTAATCAATTAAATTTCTTCTCATCACTAGGGCACCTAGCCATATTTTGATTTCACTCCTGAGGGGGCAGGATCATAATATCAACATTCTAGTGATCACATCCTTAATCAAAACCTCATCGCTTGGGGCATCTCAGCTTCATCACTTCAAATCAAGTTGATATCATCTTAAATCAAAGGCAACTTAATCAATGGTCTTGTACAGTAATGAATACACTCGAAACATGAAAAGATCGGTCTTATACGAGCTATTCATTATTGAACCAAATACATTGATCAAATTGGCTTCATCATTTCAAATCAAGTCACATTTCTTGCTAATCAAATCACTTAACAGTAATCAGCTTCATCACTTCAAATCAAACTGGTTATTCATTCAAACCAATCAAAAGGTTTAAGAGTTCTTGGTAGATGTTTAGTTTCATCGCTTCAAATCAAACTGAACATTCTTTTTCATTTCTCTTGATCGATCTTTGTCCAATCAACCTTGGAGTCGATTCTCTCTTCTCAAGAATGGTTTCACTGCTTCAAATCAAACTATTCTTGATCTCATCAATAACAAGTCTTTGAATCAATGCACTGATCGCACATCAATTCAAAGAAGGGAAAATATAATCACATAAAAATGGTCATCTAAACCCTAGACCCCTAATCTCAAAAATTAATCAAGAAACCCTAATCTTGATAAACCCTAAGTCCTAAAATCAAATAGGCAATTCCTCAATCTATCAAATTTGAACTGATCTGACCTAAACCCTAGGTCCTAATCGATCATCTTACTTGATTTATTAATTAAGTCCTAAAATCACATTACATTGGCAAATAAACCTTATGTTAATTATTTAATTGATATTTCTGATATATTAATTAAATAAAATTACAAATTTGTCAATTAAATAAAAAAGGGAATTAAATTAATTACTAAAAACAAATATGCATTCAAAATCATTTAAATTATTAAAAATGCATATGACATCATCAAATCTTGTTAACTAATTATCAAAATGGAAACAATCCAGTTCTACTCAGTTAACTAATTTTCCACTATTTATCATTTTGGAAACATTTAAGTTGACTGAAAACTGATTTTGGAAGTTTCCGAAATAACTGATCAGTCGATTTAGTCAGCTGACTCTTTCAACCAATCAAATTGCTTGCACATGGATTGTGCTTCTTCAATCGAATCTGAGACACTTTTTTCTTTCGATCTCGATCGTTGATTCAAGAGAAATTTCTATAAAATAGAAGCTCCTTTCCTTCACAAAGGATCCTAACTTTTTTCTATTTTTATTATACTGCATTTTACATTCAAGCATTTTTGCATTTTAGCTTTCATTTACTTAGCTTTGTTTAATTTATTTAAGCATGCAAACTTGATAATTTAGAGCACATTTGATTTTTGGTTTAAAATGAATCTTTCACATTTCATTTGGTGCTTCTAAAATGAATCTCTAATTATCTTGGATTAACCACAAACTGCATCTTGTATTTATCATTTAGATTAAAAATACTTCATTTAGAATAGTGTGTAGTCACTGGACTTTGCGATTACCTGAGAGCAAAGTCTGCACTCCTTCCTACTAGAAGGCAATGAACCGATGTTGGTTAGCTTAGGAAGTTTTTAATATTCTAGTTTTTTTATTTTCTAACCCGCTAACCACTTAATGGATCATTGAAGTGTGTGTGTTTCCAGTTGCATGTACTTACCCAAAACCATGCATCCACTAAACACCTCACTTAAGTAAGGGATAGTGCACATGGTCTTGTATAGAGGGTAATATCATATGAGTTTGGCCCAAAACCATCAAGCCATTGAATGAGATATGGTTTACGGATCATGGATTTTGCACTTTAGTTTTAGGTGAGATCAATATACTATACCTTGGAGTGAAAAAGAATGTCCAAAGAGATGTGGCTACTCTTGAGCCTTGAAATTTGTAATCCTAGTGATGTGGATTGGCATTATATGCATATTTGGTTATGATCATTTTTGTATATTAGAGATAAAATAGATCATTATGATTTGATAATATAGATATCATCATGTCTCGCAAGTCTTGTTTTCTATTTTTGGAATTAAAAAGATATAGAAATTGTATTATGCATAAATAACACTTAGAAATGAAGTAATATTTGAAAATTTTGATATTCGTAGGAAAATTAAGTGATTGAAGTTACTTAACTTGCTTATAGGTTAATGAAATGATGGTATTATTGAGTGATATTGTGTAATTTTGTGTAATTTTTTTATGGCTTAATGGAAAATATCAGATGATGGTGACTGTGAGAAAGTGAATTGGATCTTAGTGTGTTGTTGGTTGACCTTTTTTCATGGGGAATTGATCTATATGATTGTTTATATTGGAATGCATAGATTTGTATTTCTTATAAAAACAAGAAAGTATCAATGTATGCTTGTGCTGGATCAAATTTAAATTTATACTAGTAGGTAGAAAAATGAGTTTATGAAGTTATATTTATGTATGTTTTGAACATCACTTTTATGAAGATTATTTTTATATCTTGTTGTATGAATTCTAGGACAAGTATGTCTATTATATTATTTAAACAAATTTTAGGACTAATGTGTGATGTATTTCCATCTCACCTTTTCTTGTTGAACACACCCTCGAGGTTGATAGGGGGGAGAATTAGCTTACGCAAAAAAATTCTCTTCTTTAATAAATTAATCAACAAGGTTAAACATTCAAATTAAGTCATGCAGTCAAAAGATAAAAATAGATAATAACATTAGAAAGTGAGCTCACTGCTCCAGACTTGCTAATAGAGTCTTACTACTATATTAGAAAGATACAAAACATAATAAGATTATTTTAATGTTAGAGACATACTGCTTATAAGACAAAATTCATTACATAGTAGAGACTAACTTAAACTAGAATGAATAACTCATATAGGTACACTAATCTTGATATTGATTCAACCTGTATCTAAAAAATATGGATCTTCTAAAATCTTCCTTTTTTCGTTCAAGTATATCACTTAATTACTAATAATTTTTCCAACTGTACCATCCTAGAAAGTTAGCACCCATTATTGGATGTCTTTTAGGACCTATTAGACCTTATTTTAGTGATTTCAAGATCCCAATGTCTTTATGCTTGATTTCCTGCATCTTTTAGTTTCTTTCACTAATACTTTCCACATTGCCCAAGCCCCATATCTGCTTTGAAATTAACCCTAGTGGGACTAGGCCAACCCAACTCAAACTTGTCCCTGGGAATTAATTTTAAATGGGCCCTGGACCCAATGTGGGGGTGTTATATTTCTAAATCTTAGTTATGGTTGACTTGGATATTTTGTGTCCCAAAATGAGTATAAAAGGGAGTCTTATCCTCTCATTTTGACTTCCATTCTTTATACAAGCAGTTCAAATTCAAGAGAAATCAATTGATCAAGTGCAAGCATTCAAGTTGTGCAATTAAAGTAGTGGATTCAAGATTTGAAGGAAAGCATCCCATTGAAGATATCCAAGTCTCCAAGTATTATTTCATTCAAGAAAATGAAATATTCTCTCATTGATGCAAATTTGTCTCCCACGGTGGCCAATTAGATGAATTCTCAAGCAATAAAGAAGATCCATTCCTCTCTTCCATTCAATATATCCAGCATACACATTGAATATATGGATTTGGAAAGTGTAGATCTATTGCATTTGTGAAGGAATCCTTTATTCTAAAACACATGCCAAGCATAAAACCATCCTTGTGGAGTTGACTAATTTCTACATCCATCCATGATGGTTTCTCATGCAAGGTAAATCTGATATTTATCTTGTTTATGAAATTTATATGTCATTTCAAGGTTGATTACTATAAAGGGGCTTGACCAAGGAAAACCCTTTTCCATAAAATTTTCCCCTTCTCTTTGTGTGCAAGAACAAGTTTTTAGAGTTTCATATCTAGAATTTCAGAGTTACAAAACCAGTGATTGATCCTCTACAAAATTTATCAGATTTTGAGTCTCCAAGACAAAGTCAAATTTATAGGTCTTGGTCGACTTGAGTTGGAATTGTCCTAAGAATCTACAAATTTCATAGTTAGGAGTTACAGGTGTTAGAGTTCCAGATCCATAATAGTTTCTGATTCTGACAATTCTGCAATAGTCATTTCCATATTTTAAGTTTGTTCCTCCTCTCCTATAATTCAAGGTGAGTTCATCCTTCTTTTAATTTTGCATTTCCTTTTATGCATCAGATCTGATGTCATATTAAGTTAGTTGTCATTTTATTTATCATAGTTTGTGTTCCTTCTGAATAATCTTGCATATCATTTACATCTTAACACAAAAGGAATTCAATTCCCAAACTCCATCTTTAAATCTACATCTAACATTAGCATCCCTTCATCTTATTTGGGCTTTTCTAATCTAGTTTGGGTTTGAGGGTGAAGCCTTTTTGTGGGTGTTCCTAATGTTACATAGGATATCCCCTCATACCCACATTATATTTGGTGAGACATCTTTCCACATAACATATCATATCCCAGTGGTTCACTATTTCTTAAGTTACATTTTGGTGAACCTAACTTAGTAAATTTTCATTTTGATTTTGGTGTAAGATTCCTCTTCTTTTCATTTAGATCTCTTTAATATTCATGATAGTTAGATCATATCTTTCTTTTTATGCATTTTGTTATTCAACATCTACATTACATCATAGTTACATGCTTAAATATGATAGTCCAATTTCCTTGGAGTAGATTTCATTCAAAATTCATTAAATTTATTTTTCCTTCATCACTTTGAGTCCAACCTATAGTATTATGGTTAGAATAATTTTTATACTTATGGGTTCTTTTGATCCTGGACATTCCTTTCCTAGGAATCTAGATGAGACCAACATGCATCTTAGTGATCTCAATCCTTTCATCGAGAATAACTCTTCTCATTCTTCACATGATGAATAAGAATCATTAAGGGTTCCTCCTACTCGAGTCCAAAAAAAATACCATGAATTTGATAAGTTTGAACATTGGTTGGGTCAAGAAAATAGTAATCCTGAAGCTCTTTCCATTGTAGAAAGCTTAAGGAAACTTATTCACAATGATGACATGGTGTTAGCCTCTTGCGTAGCATTTCTCATCTTATTGATGCCAATATCAAACCGATTCCTAGTGTGTCCACATATGCTCCACCTATCATAACAACTTCAATTCCAACTTCCAATCCTAAACATTTTAGTTTTCCTAATCATATTGCTCCTTTTATCCCTTAAAGTGTGTCATGTGTTTCATTGACTTCTTCCATGCCTACTTATCATTGTTGGAATTATTGGAATGATGTACTGAGAGGGGAGGGGTGAATCAGTGCCTCTAAAACTTTTATTTTGGTTGGCCCATTAACCTTTGTGTCTTTAGATTTGTATATACCTATCTATCTTTTCATCTTTGCTTTTGTATGTGAAATCATAATATAAGTTCTTTATATGTATAAACATTCATGAAAACAAATAACACAACACATGATATGATATCACAAAAAACTCTTGTTAGAAAGTAAAAACTGCAGTGGGGATGTCTACCCACAAACCTCACTATATGCAGATAAGAAGGGAGCCGATAAAGGTTTACAATTGATCACTTCTGATGATCTACCCTGTTAAGATTATTAGAGTGGAGACCTGTTAAGATCTACTTCATTTGAAGCTTTAGCAACACTGTTAAGAGATTTATCAAAGAACTGTTAAGTCCACCTTCTACAAAAGGATTTTTGTTGTGATGCACTTGTTAGAATGCAACTACAATATAAATGTTGATATGATAGTGATTGCAATCTCTAATTGCTGATAACAGATCCTGTATATCTTACAATGTAAATGTAATCACCTTAAGTGATTGCATGATACCTTGTCTCTACTTGTCGATAGCCTTCCTGTGTTCTTGATAGCTGGGTTGATCTATTTCTAAAATTTTGCATGAATTCTCTGCTTCTGCTTAGATGTTCTCCTTGGCTACAATCATTGATTCACTATCGATATTAATTACAATGATTGAACATCTATTTATACTAGTTCCTAGCTCTAATCTTGATTCATGCTTTCCAAATTAACTCTAGATCCAAGGTTTACAACTTGACCTTGATCTTTAGTTAGTTATGTTTTAGATCCCTTAGGATGCTTTAAAACATTTACAATATACTTTCTTGACCCTCAAGTAATGATTTAAAACAAACTAAAACTCTATAAATAGAATTACAATGTTTTATCTGACGTGGAAAGTCAGATCCACTATTTGTGGGTTCTATAATTAACTATCGGTTCTGATGGTCAGGTTGCTCTATCATTCTATCAGTGTTCTTCTTTGTCGGTGTTCCTTTACTTGAACTATTCATTAGGTATGCATTTTCTGCTCCGTCGGTGATGTTGTCAAAATTGTATCATCGGTAATGTTTGTCATCAGTTTGACTCTTGTCAATGTTCGTCGGTAAGTTCTATACTTAGCATTTGTTAGAATACTTCAGGGATAACTGAGAGGGGGGTGGGGTGAATCAGTTATCAGCAACTTTAAATCTTTTATACTTATTAATCTAGACTGATATAAATTAAATGCACATTCAGATAACACATTACTTTTGGTTACATGGAAACCAAATGGTGAAAACCCCGATGGGAATTAGTACCCACAAAGAACTATATTGTTTATAGTAATCCCTGTTAAAAGATTCTTCAACCCTTTTAGGAGTTGTACAATACAATGCAGTAGTATAGTTGACCTAGTTAAGGGTCAGACCCTGTTAGGAGTCTTTTACAATAACCCTGTTAGGGGTGGAGGACTCATTGTCCAAGAGGTGAAGGCTACAACCTTCTGGATAATTGATACACACTGTACCAATGAAATGAAATGTTGTTGTGACACTGCTTTTATGATTAGTTCCTTTTGTGCGCCGATGCTTTAACCTCTTGTAAATAAATATAACAATCTTCTCTGTATTTTGAATGCTTCAACATAAACATCTATATTATCAACACATGATAAATATAGCTCTGTTGCATCAACACTCTTCTCTGCTTGTCAATCTCTGGCTTTCGCAACTCTTCTTATCACAAATGACCTTGTATAAATATATACACCAAATATGAGATCATGGGACCTGTTAGACAACTCTTCTTAACATCCTTGTCGGCTCTACTAAGCGCGCAAGCATAATTACAACTGCACAAGTCAATGCTAAACAGACGCGTCGCTTCACTAAGTTGGCTTCACCAATTTAATCATAAATTTGTAATCTTCTTGAAATATGTTTGGCACATTTAGATTAATATCAACAACTCATAACTCATCATGAATATACACACACATATCCTAAAGATAGGCGCAACTCGATCAACACGTTACATACGTCGACCTTAAACCGTTAATCCTCCAGAATTGTAACCGTCAATAACAGAATTACATATCTTTTCTGAAACTTCATATCTGAGTCTGCGTGTATGAACATAGCATCATAAACATGTCAACAACATGTATCTATCCACGCTGGTCTTCATGTCATCATATGGATAAGTACTTACAGAAGTACTGTTGTGTATTATATGTTGTCATCAATGACAAACATACAATCAAACAACTGTTCAGAATCAAATCTCCAACAATCTCCCCCTTTGGCATTGATGGAAACATATGATATAAAAACAACTTTTGTTCATGGTGTCTTCTTTCTAGTACAATCTTCTCAATATCCTCATCAAAGATTCATCTACACTGCTGCAGTTTCATGTACTGTGTATTCTCTGAATACTCCCCCATTGTCCTACTTCCCTACTGTGTTTCTTTATTCCCCCATAGTATAAGCTCCTTGTATGTGTTCCTTGTTTGTCTTGTTTTTATTGGTATATACTCCCCCATTGACATCAATGGCAAAGGGTGCCATAAACTATTAAGCTTAGGTACTACTCCAGAAGTAGAGTAGTCAACCATTCATCAGTCACACAGGACTGATGTACTTGTTGCTTTCTCTAATCAGAGTTAGGAGAGGGAATTACTCCCAACTTCTCTCTTAGATACTCAAAAGTATCTTTTGCTAAAGGCTTTGTAAAAATGTCTGCTAGCTGATCTTTTGTGTTTACATAGTCCAATGTTACTTCCTTTTCTGCAACTTTTTCTCTCAGATAATGGTACTTGATCTCTATGTGTTTCGTCTTTGCGTGCATCATAGGGTTCTTAGACATGTTAATAGTATTGGTGTTATCACAATGAATAACAATAGGATAGTCAACCTGAATACCAAAGTCTTTAACCATCTGCTTGATCCAAACAATTATTGTACAGTTTAGTACTGCTACAACATATTTTGCTTCTGCTATTGACTGAGAAATACAATTTTGCTTCTTTCTTGTCCAAGATACCAAATTTTCTCCAAGAAATACTGCTCCTCCTGAAGTGCTCTTCCAGTCATCAATACAACCTGCCCTATCTGCATCAGTATACACATGAAGTAGTGTATTTTCTGAATTAGGATACCATAAACCATAGTCTATAGCTCCCTTAAGATATCTGAATATTCATTTGATTTCCATTAGGTGATTATGCTTGGGTTCAGCTGCAAATCTTCCAACAATGCCAACTGCATTAGATATGTCAGGTCTTGATTGAGCTAGATAAATAAGCTTTCCAATCATAGATTTGTACAATGTTTTATCAACTGCTGTGGAGTCATCATCTTTTGAAAGTTTACTTCCTGTGATCATAGGAGTGTATACTGGCTTGCAATACTCCATCTTGAAAGTTTTCAATATTTATTTCACATACTTTGACTGATTAATGAATATTCCTTTATCTGTCTGATTTACATTTAGTCCTAAAAAGTATTTTATAGGACCAATCATGCTCATTTCAAATTCATTCTGCATTTCTTTTGCAAATATTATAATAAGCTTGTCATTACCTCCAAAGATAATGTCATCAACAAATATGGAAACTAATAGTAATCCATCAGGTGTTTCTCTTGTGAATAAGTTGCAATCTGATGCTCCTTTCTTGAATCCAATCTTGGTGAGATAACCATCTAATCTCTCATACCAAGCTCTTGGACCCTGTTTAAGTCCATAAAGTGTTTTCTTTAGTTTGCATACCATGTCTGGTCTATTTGAAAGGTTAAATCCTTCAGGCTATTCTATGTAGACTTCTTCTTTTAAGTCACCATTCAAAAAGGCTGATTTGACATCCATTTGATAAACTTTAAAGTCTTTTAATGTTGCATATGCCAAAAACAATTTTATGGCTTCCAGTCTGCTCATAGGGGAAAATGTTTTAGTGTAGTCTATTCCTTCTCTCTGCGCATATCCTTTACATACTAATCTTGCTTTGTTTCTTATTACTGTACCTTCTTCATTTATTTTGTTTCTAAAAATCCACTTTGTTCCAATCACATTTTTATCACTTGGTCTAGGAACCAATTCCCATGTGTAATTCTTGATTATCTGATCTAGTTCTTCTTTCATTGCATTTTTCCAATCTGAGTCATTACAAGCATCTTCAACACTTAGAGGTTCAATCTGTGAAAGTAAACATACCTCTTCATCCAATGCTAGGCTCTTTGCTTTTGATCTGGTCAAAACACTGCTACTCTGATCTCCTATGATATCATTCTTAGAGTGGTATCTGGATGTAAACTTAGGAACCTTAGGTGTGACTTCTTCCTCCGTAATTTGTGGTTCTTCATTACTTGAGTCAGGGTCATTGCATGAGACATCAATACAATCAAACATTTCTTCAATTATAGTATCTTTACTGTTAGGTATGGGTTCTTCTTCAATCAAGGGTGCATATTCATAGTACCTCTCTTGAATCATAAACTTCTCATTAATCTTAACATGCGTGCTTTCAATTATCTTCTTTAATCTCAAATTGAAACATCTATATGCTTTGCTTTTTGTAGAGTAACCAATAAAAATACCTTCATCACTTCTAGCATCAAACTTTCCAACACTGTCATCTCTCTTGATGTAGCACTTGTTTCCAAATATTCAAAAGTATTTTACTGTGGGTACATTACCAAACCAAAGTTCATAGGGTGTCTTATCCACGCCTAGTCTCAATTGGGTTCTATTGATAGTATACACTGTTGTGTTCACTGCATCTCTCCAATAGGTGTGTGCAACTTTTCCTTCAATCATCATGGTGCACGTTGTATCCAGTATAATCTTGTTTCTCCTTTTTGCAATTCCAATTTGCTGAGGTGTTCTAGGGGCACTCAACTGCCTTTTTATTCCATGTTCTTCACAGTAGTCATAAAACTGGTCAGAGGTGAATTCTCCTCCTCTATCTGATCTTAAGCATTTCATTTTTATTCCAGATTCATTCTCAACCTTAGCTTTGAATATTTTGAAATTCTCAAAGTCTTCTGACTTCTCTTTTAGGAAATCAACCCACATCATCCTAGAAAAGTCATTAACAAAAAAAATAAAGTACCTTTCACCATAGTATGATCTTGTTTGAGTAGGACCGCATAAATCTGTATGTACTAAGTCCAACTTGTTTTTAGCTGAGGTTTGCTTTCTTCTAAAGGAACTCCTTACATGTTTACCCATAACACATTCCCTGCAAATTGTGTCAATTGGTCTTGCAATGCTTGGTAGGTCTCTAATTGCCTTGACATTACTAATCTTTACTATGTTATCAAAGTTGATATGACAAAGTCTCTTGTGCCATAACCAACTGTCATCTACTTTTGCAACAAAACAACTTACATCTGAATTAAGCTGAAAAACATTACCTTTTGTTTTAGAGCCTGATGCAATCGTGTCTCCATCCTTGTTGCTAATGATGCACTTGTTGTCTTTGAACTCCAAATGATAGCCTTTGTCAAGTAGCTGTCCAACACTCAGCAATTTATGATGTAATCCATCAACATATAGAACATCATCTGTCTTATTCTTTCCATCCAAGGTGATGGATCCTCTGCCTATGATAGGTTTAGGAGTGTTATCTCCAAATCTGACCATACCACCTTTTTATTTGTCTAACTGAACAAATCTGTCTTTGTCACCTGTCATGTGGTGTGAGCATCCACTATCAATGATCCAATCAATTCTGACATCTGCTTTTGAAATTAAGCCTAATTTATGATCTTCTTCTTTATCTGCAATGTCCATATCTTCGAGCAACTTTTCCATGTCTTCAAGGGCTATGAATCCAATTTCATCTTCTCCTGAATCTTCATCAGTTACACCTTCTTCAGCATGGTAACATTCCTTTCTATATTTAGGTTTGTAGTCATATTTGAACTTCTTGACTCTTGTGGGACACTTAGATGCAAAGTGACCAATCTTATTACATGAAAAACACTTGAATGGAAGTTGTCCTTCATATTTTCCTTTTCCTTTCTTTTCTCTCTTAGCAATCAT
>MU215797.1:8394-18625 GCA_018584345.1 Thuja plicata
TCAACAAGTGCTTTCATTCACTTTTGGACAAGTGAAAAGTGGATTTTTTTCACATCGCCACTTTTTGGCCCCTCATGATCTTGCACATACCCAAGACTTATCTAAATTTGTAGAATTATGAACTTTCTAGAATTAAGAATCTAGGATTATAGCTTATTTATTTAGTAGTTGTCATTGTAGTATGAATACTAGGATGTGAGGTCAAATTGGGAATAGAACTAAGGGTTTGTTGGATGAAGTCTCATGATAATTGAAAAGTGGATGTAGATTGAGTCATTTTTAATGTTGAGGGTCCACTTGTGGTATATTTTCCATTGTCTTGGGATGATGTTGCATTCACTTGAGTTTCTATGTTGGTGTTTGTGGTGACATGAGCCTTTGTAACATTATGGTAGAGTAAGGAGTCATCAAAATCATGAGGAATCATGACTCCATCTTTAACAAAGCTCACGCAATCTCATATTTTTTGTGTCTAATGGCTTTCCCAACCATTTCCAAATTATAAGGATCCTTAAGGAAGTCATCCAAGTGAGGAGATACATCGAATTGATAAACAAATTCTTCTTCCTCAAGATTATTGGTAATGTCTAAGGCTAGAACACCTTCACTTGTAAATGTTGTGGAAAAAGAATTATCATCATCATTCTTGGTGACACAGGTGTTTGATTGAGAATTCGTCATGTTTCTTTCATGTGAGGAAGTAATGACCATACAAAAGTAACATTTGAGAAGATGAATTGATGATAGATGAAGCCTAAGGGAAAATGTTGGATGTATACTTGGTTTGTCAAAGAGGGTGGATGATAGATGAAGGGTGTCTTAGGGTAAATGTGAAGGTTGATTAGTGAGCTTTGGACTAGGAGCACAAATTGAAATTAAAATTTAATCAAAAGTGATAGGACCTTTAGAAATATGTTGATGATGGGTTGAACTTGATTTAATTTTGGGGTTGGATTGATTATAGGATTGATTTGATTTTACATTGAATGTTAAAAATGACTTGATTCGATGACTTAATTGGATTGGATTTGAAAGGTTGAATTATGATTTAAATAATGATAAGGTTTAGGACAACCTTTTGTAAGACTAGATCCTCTATATGTTCAAGAGATTTTATTTAGATAATATCTTCCACTACTTGAGATAAGCTAAGTTCTTAAGAAAAGTAGAATTAAGGATGGGTTACGTGAGATAGGTTAAGTTCTCAAGCAATAAATGGATAAAGATTAATCTTAAGATAAGGATATTAGTCTCACTTAGGGGAATCTTTCAACCTTAGGATAATTGATTTGATGTGATATGATTAGGATTGATTTGATAGGTGGATTGATTAAAGGTTTGATTTGTATTTGGATTGGATCAATTCGAATTGGTTTGATAAGGCTGGTTTGGATTGATTTTGTTGAGATGATTTAGTTGGAAGGTCCAATTTCTAGGATAATGTAATTGGTCAAATGCTCCTAGGTCCAAAGATAGATTTTGAAAAGGTTTTGGAAGGTTTTATGGTCAAATATGGATGGATAGGATATGGTCAAAGGTTGTGTATGGTAGGCCAAATGTGAAAAAAATGAAGGTCAAAAGGTGGTTATAACTGGATTGTAATCAAATAGTCAAAATGAAGGCTCAAAATAGAAGGTATCAAGATGGTCAATTTTCTCTTAGGTAGAGAATCGATGGCATCGTTCATAGTCAGAGGCACAAATTCATGCAGGCGCAAATGTCGATTCAATAATTTAGTTTACTAGGGAATTATTTTTTGTCTCAGTCCAGAGAGTGGAAATGCCAGTTCTTAGGGTGCATGTATCGATTAGCACAGACGTCAATCTGCAGGTGGAAACACCAATCTGAATAAGTATGGTCTATAGAATTTTTTTTAAGGTTTGACTGGTTTGGATAGGGTTGTTTCAATGACGAGAATACTCACACCAGTTAGAAATAGAAAATTCGCAAATGTTTGAGGGAAAAAGGCCTTTCCATTCCTTGATTTTTGTTTTAAAGGCTATGACAAGCCCAAATGTTTACATAGGTCTCAATACATCAATCAAACACTTTCTACCTAAGGTCAAAAGTTTCATTACAACACTTGTAGGCCTACATGGATGGAAATTACTTTCCAAACTTGATGCTTCTAATCCTCCTGTGTATTGTCCCTACTAGAGAAGGAGGTAATCCCTTGTGGAGAATAAGGGAACTTAAAACACTTCAATAGATCTATGAGGAGTTTAATGGGTAGGGTACCCTCGCTTGGGTAGCAACTACCCAACCTTAGAAGACTAAAAATAGTCTATGCAAAGCCAAGGTCCCCAACTCAACTCCAAGGAAGCACAAATGGCGAGTATCTTCAAGTGATGATGTAATCCATTTGCACTACAAGTGAAACACCAAGGATAAAAGGGTGGCTACTAATCTAAGTGTCTATTTAGGTCCATGGTGTCCCCCAATCAATTTGTACAAGGGTGAGATGCTACAGCCTATAGTTGACCATGTCGACTCCTTAGGCACTATGCACCTGATCCGAGCTCTCATCAACACACTTTGCTTGAGATTGGTGAGATAAAGCTAGACTTTACTTAGAGTCTTATTTATATACTAATTGGGGTATTTACTGGTTTGAGGTCATCCCTTGGGGAACAAAAAACAAAAAAATCCACAAGTAGGCCTCTCTACAGGGAAATATAGAAGCAGTTTTCTCTTACACCCAAGATCCACAAAGGTGAGGGGAGAGGATACTTCTTGTTCTATCTTTCCATCATCTAATTAATAGGATGCTAAACTAAACATGAAAGATAAATTTTGCAAGGAGTTCCTCCACTTTAAAATTCCCTCACAAACACACAAGACACTACTTAATTTACCAAAAGAAACCTAGTCAAGGTATGTGCAACTAGAATAAATGAAAACACACAAAACCCACTAAGTACTAAGCTCCAACCTGCATAAAATAGTTAGTAGTCTAATTATTTTATCTCTAACTGGACATAGGGAAGAGACGCCAATTGAAAGCATAGGCGCTAATCTATGGAGATGCGGATCGACAAAAACATTGGTCAACCAGAAAATATTTTTTGGATTTTTTATAAAACTTTCACCTTTTTTAAGGATATATACTTGAACTTATTGGATTAGAGGTAGTGATGCAGGGTGGAAGTGTCAGTTCGCAAAAGTTTTCTAATTCACGGAAGTGCCGATCTTCCTGTGGTTAGAAGAAATTTTTTTTTGACAATGTATACCCTTGTAAAATTGATTATCTAATAAAAATTGAGAGCTATAACAGTAAAAATGATGTTTTAGACCCTATTCTTGCAAGGCAACATCTAAATAGAAAACTAAAACATTTGCACGACATCCATGTAACATACATACCCTTACCATACCATCATCCATTATACCTGTCGTGTTTGTCCTTTCACCGGCGTCAGTCAGCACCAGACAGAGTCAAGTCAGTCAGTCTACCAGCGCAGTACAAGCTTGGGTCTAATTTCTTAATTTTTAAGGACAGTTGTGCTGGTAAAATATGCGTTTTAGTTTGTCATTTACCTAGACATTTTAATGAAGGTAAGTTGAGTATAATTTCATCATTTTTATTAAGAATTTTATTATTTATATATATGTTAAATAAATAAATTATCAAAGTATTATTATTATTTTATAAGTATATAGTTGATTTAAATTATTAGATTATTAGATTATAATATTTATAATCATTAATTGTAATTTAAAAATTAAAATAAATATTTTTTACTTTTAGCATAAATTGATTTTTATTTTATATTTAATAAAAAAATTTGGGTCAAATTACTAGTCAAAGAAAGCATTTCTATAATTATAATTTTTATGTAGCAATAAAGAAAAATAATAATTGTAGTATACAATTAGATAATTTGGTGTAAATTCATTGGTAGGAACTTGAAGTGTCTACAAAACATTCCATTCAATATGTTTGGTTGTAAGTTTATGATACTTTAGACAAATATTTTCAATGCATTTTTCACATAAGAATCAATTGTATATAAAACGAGACAATCATGTTAGAAAATAAATAAATTGGATGCTCAAAGAACTAATATAATTTATCCATAGTAACCACCATTATATTTGATAGAAGTCATTATGTTTTTGTAGAAGAATTGTTCGTACTCTATGGATCTTCTTAATGTAAGCTTTACCATTTGATAGGAAAGTAAGATTGTCATTGAAGATGAATGGTTCAATGTCTATACACAAAGAGGGTAGAAATATGAATTCAAATAAATTTTTAAGTGCTAATTTATGGTCTAACCTTATGTTTTCAAGAATAATTTGTATGGTTGTGTAGACGAACAAAATGAGTATATTAATGATTATGTCATAAGGTTCTAATACATGTGCATTAAATTCTTACTTTCAAACATGATCTTAAATTATAAATATCTTCATTAAGAGATTACTTGAGATATTTACATTGATTGTATAGTTCTCAATATATTTGATGGAGCTATGTGTACATGTGAAAAATATTGAATCTAAGTTACTAAAAAGAAGTTATACATTATTTATTCTATCTTTCACTTAAAGAAATAAGGTGTTCCCAAGTATGTGGCTCAATACAGAATTTATGAGTAAAATAGTTATTCAAACTTCTAAACAAAAAATCATAGTAAAATATGAAAGAGAATGGAAACAATATCACACTTCTAATTTTTAAAGTAGCACTCAACTATATGCCCTTTTCAAACAAGTGTCACGTAGTGACTTTCTTTTTAGTTTAGAAATTATTTGTAATTTTTGAAATGGAACATTATAATAATTAATTGATATAGTGAATGAGAGATAGATGCTACTTTATAAAATAATTTTATAATTCATATTTCTAATATATTTTATAAATTTTTAAGTCAGAAAAGTATAATTATAGTGGTGGTATGGGGGTGAGGTAGGGTGGAGTGAAATAGAACGAGTGTGTTAATTGTTAATAAAGAAATTATAAAAAAAATAATTTTTTGCTTGGTAATAAATATTTTTTATTAATAAAAAAAGATTACATAAAACCATCAAACTATATAGGTAGATGATACATGGACCACCAATAACCAATGAGACTCCAACCAAAATTACAGCACTAGACATAGCCCATCTTCGATACATTATCTAACTGAAGACTACCAAAAACTGGCTTGGGACTGCACAAGATATCATCTATGAACAAACAACAACACAACATAATAACTCGAAATATAGACCTGTATCGGTTCTCTTTAACTAAAAGCTTGATGCAAAAACATAGGACTAAACCTGACCTCCACATTATGGTTACAGGTCGTGTCCACTATTTACACCCTATCCTTCATTTCCCTTGCTCAAGCCCGACGACCATAGCATGCTTTGACCACCACTATTATTCGTGGCCTCTAAGGAACCACTTCCTACAGAATGTTTACTCCATCTATCTTCTTAAATTCATGGCTCCTGATTTTTTGCCTTAATCTCCTCCCACTCAAACATAATTTGCATTTTATACTCCTCCTTATTGACATTTCCTATCCACCTTACAAAAGGAATGACCCCATATTCCTTTTCTTCTTCTTCATTAGCAATGCCTTCTCAAATATTAGTGCCTACACCCAAAACAACTCATTCTAGTATTGAGTCTAAACCCACCAACAATTCATCATCAAACAGAGACTTTTCAACCCACTTCACTTTCTCTGTGTCTTCCTTGATCTCCTGGCCCCATGATATCATCATTGATATGACATAAATGTTAAGATGCCAACTGAGTTTATAATTCTGAAATTTGGGCCCCAAAACACCTAAGACAGACTCCACCATTTGATCTATCTTTATCTCCAAGATGCCTCACATTCATTCCTTGCTTGTTGGCCTAGGAAAACCCTTTTTTTGTTTGATGGTTCCCATTGTGAAGTTTTCTTCCATCTCTCCTAAAAACCCAACGCCAGCCTCACCTACGTGCTATCACTATTTTAAATTATGCTTACAATGCAAATTTTGTTTCCACAACGTTCAGGCGTGTGAACTGATGGCCGAAAAGACCTTCACCATATTTTTTCACTGTCACCATTCATGCCAACTTGGGAAAGTAAGGATCATGCCACCTGTTGTCCTTCTTAATTAGTAGAAATTATTGCACCTGAAATTTAAGGCTGATTTGAGTCGAAGTAGTCTATGATCAAAACTCCTCTCTTCGTGTGAGCTACACAAAACACTCAATTCAAAGTTAAAAGAAAAGATTGAAACTAAGAATTACATCAGCAATAACACCTCAACTTGGCATAATCGTGTTATCTCATCATCATTGAACAACACAACATAACATCATATGTTATCATCATGAAAGGAGTCCATTTAGTTTTGGAAATCCTCCAATCAGACTTCTAGTTATGCATCAAAGGACAAAGCCCATTTCGAGAGTCTATGATCAAAACTCCTCTCTTCGTGTGAGCTGCACAAAACACTCTATTCAAAGTTAAAAGAAAAGACTGAAACTAAGCATTACATCAACAATAACACCTCAACTTGGCATAATTGTGTCATCTCATCATCATTGAACAACACAACATAACATCATATGTTATCATCATGAAAGGAGTCCATTTAATTTTGGAAATCCTCCAATCAGACTTCTAGTTATGCTTCAAAGGAAAAAGCCCATTTTTAGAGTCTATCTACGTCCACATTCCCCTCCCTTAAAATATGAATAACTTTGAAATCATCAAATGAAGTGAGAAAGTATACAATCACATCTATGTGTATGATTGTAAATTCCAAGCCTCTGCGCGCCTCTTAATAATAGCCTGGATCACTATCATTGAATCCCATTCAAGGTGGATGCCTTTTAGACCCAAATGTTGACCTATCTTAATTTCCAGCATGGCCACCTTTGCCTCCACAACATTGTTAGTCCCATGTGTTAACTTTTGGGCCCCTATAGCTAGCGTTGCACCTCTATTGTCATGGATAATAACTACAGCACGTGAGGCACATGGGTTAGTTATGGCAGCCCCATCGAAGTTTATCTTAAACCAATCCTCACAAGGATTTTTCCATTTCACCTTCGATCTTCTAGTAGCAATGGATTTTGGCTATTGAGTATGCCCTGCACTCATAATTCTGATCCCCGACCAGCTAGATTGAATCTTCTAATCCAAAAGGGTGAAAGAAACCCCTTTTTTGAAGTGAGTTGTAGATACTCCCACCACCTCCTCAATAGTATGATTAATCTGATGTTTAATCCTTTCTACAGTTTCAACTTTACTAGTGAAGATTCTCCGGTTGCGCTCCTTCCAAATCTTCCAAACCAAAATTGAGGGTCACACAGTCCACACACTAGACATAGCATATTTCTTTTTCTTATAGGGCCATCTTAAGAAGACATCCTTTAAAGAGCATTGCAAAGGACTCTGCCATCCCAATTTACCCAATACGATCTCCCAACATTCCCTAGTCACTTTACAATTTAAAAGGAGATGATCCACATTCTCTTCTAACTTAACTTGAATCCATAACTTTGTTCTGGAAGCCATAAATTTTGCATCCAAAGTCTGATTGACTCCGTTAAAATGTGTTAGAAAGCTCTTGATGATATCTACAATAAAATTAACCTAAATTTATCTTAGGAAATTAAAATTTTTGATGTCATTCACTTGAATCAAGTGTAATCTAAAAACATGTGACCGTTGTTGCCAAAACTTGCAACAAACAGTTACCTCAGTCCAAATACTGGATAGGCTTGCCGACACCAATGTATGGAATGAAGTACAAGTTAGCTCCACACCGGGGAGTACCAAATACATGTACATCAAGGATTTGGACACTCAATTGCAAAATAATAACATAAATGTAAAGCATAAATATATAGAGCTAGATTGACATCAATACCTACAACATCTAGAAAGTATAATGAAGAGAGTGAGAATTCAAGCTCTACTACTGTAGCTGGAGGAATTTCATCCCTGTTCACCAGTCCCTAGCTATGGTATAGTTGGAATTGCCACCCTACCATGTGGTACCCGTAGGCCCACCCCACCATGCTCAAGGTTATAGTAACCCGACCACAATCAAGAGAAGGCACTCACACCAATACATGCTACACTCACGCCATACAATATGCAAGACTCAAGAGAGAAAGCACAACCCAAGTAACAAATACAGTGAAAGCATAGAACAATTAGGAAGATGTCACTACTCAACTAATAGAGTATAAAGTGGAGATACAGGAATGGAATGTCATCACACAACACATGAAAGCCTGTGGAGCTTCAACCTATCCTTCTCTCATCAATTAGGATACTCTATTGAGCCATATCAACATCCATAGATGTCAAGGTTACACTGTACCATATGAACATCCACAGATGGAAAGGTACTATGCCATATCAATGTATGAAGATAACAAGGCAAGACATACCATATCAACGTCCGTAGACAACAAGGTAATACATACCATATCAATGTCCACAGACGCCAAGGTAGTCACAAAAAGTCTTGTATTAAGTTTTATTTTCCCATTTAATGTTTAAGGATATCAATTGTTATTAGGAACATAAGTAAGGTTACCCTGGATCCCCTTTTTGCTCCGATCCACCTTGAAGATCCACTCTATTCCATTGCTCAACACTATCTAGAAAGCAAGGTCCCCCAAAAGACTCACAAGTACAAAAATCCCCAAAATACCCCAAATAAATCGATTGGTCTCAACCAAGAGAAAGGGTCTCAATACAATCCCGTCATGGCACACAAAATCTTGTGATATTGACACAAACACCATAACATGCATTCCAATGCGGTCAAATCAAGCATGGAGAAAAATCTCATAAAAAGAAAAAACAACACAAGTGCTCACAACACACTCAACTGGACACTTGACTACTAGAGTATAGATAAGAAGTCTTGTGCCCAAATAGCTCTCTATGAGTACGTACAATTTGATCATCCCTACAATACTGATCACGGTCAAAAACTATATCACGCCCTTGACCGTAATATCCAAGAAGATCTAAATAGTTGACCCTGAGTCCCAAACGGAACTCAGCGTATAACTGTTGTGCAAAATATAATGGAATCTGGTCGTTATTAGGATAATGACCATGTGCTGCAAGAATATGAGGGTATATCATGCATGCGATCTGAGGAATCTCACACTGTGTAACCTGATATGCCCTTACCTTGGCCTTCCCATCATAAAATGGGAAGACCTCTCGTTTGATGATTTCCTTGGGGACACGGCTCTAGACCGTCTCCAAGGAAACATCACCCGATACCTCAGCTCTCAACTCTCAAAAAATAGTATCTACAACATCTGCTGTGAAAGAAGAGTGGGATCACAATATAGCAGTCATATCCTCCAAACTCCTAAATATAGTGACACAAATATATCTATATATGCCATTTGGCTCAGATGTAATGATGTTCTGTCTAGGTCGATCCATCTCTATCTGTGTTGTCTGAAAAATAGTCACTAGATCAGGAGTGCGAGGTGCATCCTAAGCTGGTACATCATGGGTGGGTACATCCTGAGTGACCATCTAGATGTAACATACATGAAAGATAAGTTTTAACAATTAAGTACTTGACTACATGTTATAATTGCATGTCAAATGGAAACAAATATAGATGAATATATAAAATTATAGTTCTTAAGGGGTCCTATTAGGTCTTAAGGGTCCTATTAGTTCTTAAGGGGTACTAAGGGGTGTTACTAGGTCCTATTAGGTCAAGTAAGTGCTTTTAATAAGTCTTAAGGGGTCTTATTAGGTCTTAAGGGTCCTATTAGGTCTAAAGGGCCCTTGGATGTACTACTAGGTCTTATGTCCAGTCTTATTAGGTCTTAAGTGGTCTTATTCTAGGTCTAAAAGATCCTAAGAGTTCTTAAAGATTTTTATGTCACAATAGGGGCCCTAAAGGGACATAACATGTACTAATAGTCCTAAAGGGTTCACGTGGAGTACCCTATGTGATATTAATAGGTCCTATTAGGTCAAGTAAGTGGTCTTATTAAGTCTTAAGGGTCATATGATGTACTAATTGGTTTTAATAGATCATATTAGTCCTATTAGGTCTTAAGTCCAGTCTTATTAGGTCTTAAGGGGTCCTATTAGGTCCTAAGTGGTATTATTCTAGGTCTTAAGGATCCTAAGGGTTCTTAAAGATTTTTATGTCACAATAGGGGTCCTAAAGGGACATAGGGTGTACTAATAGTCCTAAAGGGTCCTTGGATGTACTAATTGGTAAATTA
>MU215830.1:24757-42399 GCA_018584345.1 Thuja plicata
AAACCACCATCCTAGTGGGGAAATAAATGCCCACTACGCACGCATGTTAAGGAAGAGAGGGGTGAAAGAAAATGCCCACTATGCATGCCCATGATACAATAAATGCTTTGTCTTCCTTGAATAGATTATCCTTGATTCCCTTCCTTGAATGTTGCAAAGTTTGACTTGAAGATCTTTGACTTGCCAATAGAGATGACTAGATGGTATGTCAGCATGCAGGGTGCCATTCCAACATTCTAAGTGCCACACAGGTTCCGGTCTTTGCATCGTTTTGGTAACCTGGGTCCAACTCTGATCACTTCATACTTTGATTATTTTCTACCTTCCGTGTATCTGCTTGGGAATTCAACTCGTAGAAATGGATTGTTATTCTGGAAAGAACCATCTTAGACACGATCTTGGATTTTCAGAGGGAATTCAAGACATTGCATCTTTCCTTCCATATATTTGCACTTGATTTTGATATTCAAACTTTGAATGCCCTAAATCACATTGCCTGGAACCTTGGACGTCTTCCACACTGGACTTAGAACTCTGGGACTTGAGTGTCTTCCTCGAACATTTGTGACTGGAATTCTTTCTTCTGCAAAACAAAATAACTGACATAAGCATCATGCAAGAAATTAAAATATAAGGCATTTTACATCTCATTTCAAACTCGAAATGGAATCTTGAAACTTCTTCTTTCTCTGGAAAGAAACTTCCTCTCTCTAAAATTCCTTCGCCTCTATATTCTCTCTCCAAAATTCGCATACTTTTCTTGAAGGCTTTGTATTTCTTCTTGAATTCTCAAAATCTTTCATCCTTAAATTCTGCCTATGGGTGCATTCTTGAATGGGTTGGAACAATTTATCTTCCATCTTGCCATTTTCCAATTTTTGATTGCCTTTTGCTTTTTTTTAAATTAATTAATTAAATATTAACAAAAAACAATATTTAATCAATTTTTTAAACTCAAACCCAAAAATCATTTTGTTTTCAAGTTCTCACTTTTTCAATTTTCACAATTTTATTAATTAAATATTAAATATAAAATTTAATATTTAATTAATTTTCTATTTAATCCATGATATTTTCAATTCCAACTTTGACTTCCACATTCATTTTTTCGATCATGACCTTAATTTCGTCGTTGTGAACTTTCACCTCATTTTCACAACAAAGGAGAAACTTGAATTTTGGCACTTCTCCGAGATTTTAATTCCTTCACTTATGAGAAATAGCGTTCGGGTGCATTTTTTATTAGTTCAGGATTTTCAAGTTTTTGAAAATGTTTCAGATTTGCTTGTTTTTGGAAATGTTTCGGATTTGCTTCATTTTGGAAAAGTTCCGAATTTGCTTCATTTTGGAAAAGTTCCGGATTTCCAGATTTGCTTCATTGTGTTTTGCCTTCTTCCATGAAGGAGAAATTTTCCAAAAGCTAGCCTTTTTTTTTAAGATTTCCAATTTTTCCAAGATTTCCAATTTTTCAAGATTTCCAATTTTTCCAAGATTTGGAATTTTTTCAAGATTTGAAATTTTTCCAAGATTTCCAATTTTTCCAAGATTTTCAAATTTTCCAAGATTTCCAATTTTTCCAAGATCTGGAATTTTTCCAAGATTTGGAATTTTTCCAAAATTTCCAATTTTTTCCAAGATCTGGAATTTTTCCAAGATTTCCAATTTTTTCCGAGATTTTGAATTTTTCCAAGATTTCAAATTTTTCCAAAATTTCCAATTTTTTCCAAGATTTGCAAGATTCGTTCATCATCGCAAATTCATGATGGGGCGTGTAGGGGGTTTCTGTCATGCTTAACGGGTCTTCATTTTAAAGTTTTTTCAATTTTGAACCAGCTTGGGTATGTCTGCATTTAGGGCCAATATGGGTATGTCTTGAATGAGATCTCTTGATTACAACAGAGTTGAATTGATGGCTTTCATAAATTCCTTGTTTGCACAGCATCTAGGTTCCCTGTAGATCTTAATGTTTGCCAGAGATTGCAATATCTCCCTCGTGTTTGCTGTTTAGTGATGCTTGGACATAAATTTGTATTTGTGGAGGAATATTGAATGCTTTAAATAGTTTCCATGCTTACTAGTGCGGGCCCAGCCCATACTTAGTTATTAGGACCAAATTTTTTCCATTCTCCCCTTTTCACAAAACTTTCAAATTTGCTTACCCTTCTCTCTTCTAGATGCCTTTCAAAGGTGAAACTAAGAATCTTGATTTTGACGATCTTTCACAACCTATGTCCTTTTGGGTGTCGTTTTAGAGGTATTTCTACATTTGACCACTTTCAAGTGTCTTCCACCTTCTCAAGAGATGCCCTCTTGACCAATTACCCTTTTAATTCATTTGATCACACTTCTGGATCCCTTTTTAATGTATTTACCCAAATTTTCAGACCCTAGCTAGGAAACATTTCAAAATCAAAAATTAAAAGTAGGGAAGCAAGCTTGACTCAAGACTTAGCCAAAACTTACCACCTCTTAGATGGAACTACCAAGAACCTAAGAAATTGCTGCTAGAGCCACAAAGACGAGAAAACAAAAAAAAGGGGCAAACGAGCTGAAAGATAAGGGGTCCCATCTTCAACGGGTGATGTGTGATTAGGTCACAACAAGTTGTTGCCAAAGGAGCTCACACATGTCAAACTCCTCTCCTTTCACCATTTGTTGTGTGGTGTATATAACGGTGGCGGTGGCAAAACCCTTACAGTTCTGGTAGTAGATCTTGCATGCCAAACCCTTGGTTGCATACTTGACTCTTGGATCAGTTATGTCTTCTATTGTCACCGCCCTTCCATTGGGCAGTGCACCTATAAGCTATGAAACCATGTCATTCTTTACTGCCCTCAAAAACAGAAGAGTGTCAAAGGAGAACAATCTCGTCAAAGCCCTAATCACTACCTTCATGATTTTGTGTGGTTGATCCAAATACATAATGTCATCATGAATTCGACTCAAAATAATCTATCTGTGCTCATAACTTAAGTCTGGGAATTCCTTCCAAATGTTGAGCCCTAGCTCTAGAATCCAACGATACTCCAGTTTGTGTTGTCAAGTCACCTTCCACCATCAATTCTTTCCACAGATCATTAAATTTGACGTGGCTGATCTCTGTTAAGGGCGCATGAATGTAAGCCCTAACATCCTCTCTATAAACAACATCAAGTGAAATGTATGAAAATGAATCCTCCTTGTCAGTCTCTATCACCACAAAAAAATATGGCTTGTACTTCAGTCATGGCTTTAATGCAGGATCAACAACAATCAGTGTAGCCATATTGATCAGCAAGAAGAACAGATGGCACTAAAACAAAACACTTGAATGCAATGGTCACTAGGGTTAGCGGAAAGCAAGGCACTAAGAACACTTTTCACACACGAGCTCTCAAATTCCCAAGATCGCAAGTGATCAAAATGAATTCAAAACCTCCAATATATCACTTTCTGATATAACCAAATCCTTCTAGCCAATAACAACCAATGGTTTGTATTTTTTAGTCATCAGTAGGCACTCGTAGCTGAGTTATAAGCAGACATGTAAAAAATGGAGGCTTTAGTCACCCCATAGTGGGTCACAGGCATGGAGAGCAGCGATCCTATCCTTCACGAGCTTGTCAAAGTTTCCACAAAGGAATAGGAGGATACCTGTCAGGACAAATGTGCTTAACGAACCTCAAGCCCACAAGTTCAAGTGATCTGCCCCATAGTCACATGAGGATTGGTTCTGCCCCACAGCCACATAAGGATTGGTTCTGGTTGACAACATCGTAGATGAAGAAGATAAGGAAGGAAGTCCTAAACACATCCTACCAAGAAGACATGTATTTGCTGATTTTGAATCCTCTGCTGGACATCAGGTTGATTGTTTTTTTCTCTTTTATGAAATGTGTAATTCTTATAATTGAGGATAACTGAAGATGATACGGTGGAACCGTGGAAGCTAATTCCCACAACTATCGTTGCTTTGAACTACTTTCATTTAACATAACTACTAGACTGTACAAGGATATAAATCAGGATTACATTAATGGTGCCTTGTTTTTTTGTACCTTTCTCATTTTTATATATTTGAACTTGAATTTTCAAAGTTGTAGGAATTTTAACTACTTTAGAAGATTAATGCTTGAGAGCATGATCCAGGGCATCCACGTGGAGTAGGAGACACTTCAGCTTTGAAATTTCAATTTTTTCTTCTTGTAAGTGTTACATAGTGGGAATTTATATATTTTGACCAAAGACTCTAAAAATGGCTTGAAGGTGGATAAAAATAAATAAATAAACGGTTATATTGCTGTTTGGAATAAGCCTGCCAGGGACAAAGTAACAGAAGATAACAAGGAGAACCATATTATAAATGAGAAAAATAGAGGTTGCATGTTCAGGAAGTAATGGGAAGTGTGTTGGGCATAAGGGAGCAAAAGAAGTACAGGAGGGAGAGGGATAATGAGTGGTTGTGTTGGTTATAGGGAAAACAAAAGACTTGGATAAGTCTGAGAAGAAAAAAAATAAAAGATGGGGGGGGTCTGTGTTGGGTTGAAGTTGGAAGGAGAATAAAAGAATGTGAAGCTATGTAGGAATTTTGTTGGAAGAATTTTGGGGTGTGAGTTTTCTTTTGTTTGTTTCAGAGTGTGATTTTCAGATCATCTTTTTGGGTTTGTTTTGAGGGTGAGTTCAGTTCAGGTCTGAGAAAAGAGCCCGATATAAATTGGGATATTGTAATAAAATTGGTAATGAGATTGTAGAGACTTTGTCTCACTCTTTTTTTGAATATTTTGGAATTTAATGTGTATTTTTTCTTTTCTATTTTAGAACGATTCATTTGCATTTGAGTTTTGGTTCTGTAAGAGGGTTTGTGTTTGATCTCTATTGCATTAGTGGTATCAGAGCTAGAAGATTCTGAGTGTGCAGACAGATTCGCCGGAGGGAGGTAGTTTGCACCATGATCGAGCTTGTGGGTGTTGTGAAAATGGATGCAAGAAGAGCCCCACGTGGTTGGGGTAGAGTTGGAGCTAAAAGCGGAGGAAGAAATTCTCCAAATGTTACCCGTATTGATAATTTTAGAGCGCTAAGTAGGCAGGTTGAAGCCATACAAGAAGAAATTAGAAGAAGGTTTGCTCAGAGGAGAGCACCTCAAAGTGAAGATGGTGAGACTGGAGAAACTTCAGAAGAAGAAGAAGAAAAAGATGCTGAAGATGAAGCAAAAAGAGCAGCTCTAAATGATCCTCTTGTTAAAGCATTGGCAAGGATCGGGAAAAAGCCAAAGGTGGAAGTTTCTTTCTTCAATGGGAACCTTGATCCAGAAGAATTAGTAGACTAGATATATGTTATGGAAGAGTAATTCGAGTTTGAAGAAATAGAGGATCTAGAAAAAGTGAGGTTTGCTAAAACCAAACTAAAAGGACATGCTAAAATTTCGTGGAAGGGGGTACAGATTGGAAGAGGAAAAAGTAAGATTTGCAAATGGGATAAAATAGTGAAAATAATGAAGAGACAGTTTATTCCTATTGATTATGAGTTGGATTTGTTGAGGAAAATGAAAAGCCTGACACAAGGAAGTAGGACGGTAAGGGAGTATACGGAGGAATTTCACAAAATCCTAATCAGAATAGGCCATTCTGAAGGAGAAAAGGAAAAATTAGCTCGTTACATCAATGGTTTAAGACCAAGCATTCAAGAAGAGTTTGATATAATAAAAATTTATACGATGCAGGATGCATTTCAATTTGCTCTAAAATTTGAAGAAAAGATAAACAAAAGATTTGAAAGTAAACAAAAGAGAAGAGGCCAAGATGAAAAGAAAAAGGGGAAATCATATAGAGATTGGGATGAAGACTCAAATCTGAAAAATCAAAAGAATGAAGACCATGGCAGCAATAAAAATCTAAGGAATAATGATTTAGATCCCTGTGAACAAGATCCCAAAAGAAGAGGAAGATCAGGCAGAGGATTTGGAAGAGGAAATTACAAGATAACTTGTTTTAAATGTGGAGGACACAAAGCATATGAATGTCCAGAAGATGGAAACACAAAAGGAAGAAATGAAGGAAAAGCAATAGTCGCAAATGTTAATGAGGAAGTTGAATCTTCACAATCAGAGGATGCTGAAAATGGAGAAGTGCTAGTTACCAGGAGAATCTTGTTGAAAGAACCAGTTCAAAGAAAGAACCTGTTTAGAACAAGATGCAAATGTTGAGACAAGGTATGCAATGTCATTATTGATGGTGTAAGTACAGACAATCTTGTTTTAGAAGAAATGGTAAGCAAGTTACAATTAGAAAGAAGGCATCCACATCCACATCCATATCAGATTGCTTGGTTGCAAAATGATCAAAAAGTTTTGGTGAGTGAACAATGTTTAGTTAAATTTAAGATAGGAGATTACCATGATGAAGTCTTATGCGATATTATGCCAATGAAATCTGGCAGGCCATGGCAGTTTGACAGGAAGGCAATGCACGATGGTTATGCAAACACATACACATTGTTGAAGGATGGAGTTCGACACAAGTTAAAACCCTTGAATAAAAATGATGAAAAGGTGTGTAAGAACACTAGTAAATACTTGGATAATGGAATTAAAGAGTTAGTTACAGAGGATAAAGATGAAGATTATGAATTGCTCATGCAAGTTGCGGCAGTGTTAATTGCATTCAAGAAGGGTAGAATGATAGCTCCAATAAAGAAGCCAAAAGTGGTCAAATCTGATTTTTGTGAGAATATTGTTGAATCTGATTTGTTTAAGGGTGATATCATTGGCATAGGAGAGAATCTTGCAGCAAATAATCTATTGAAAAATGAAGTTATAAATGAAGATAAAGATGCACAGGTGAAGGGTGGATTGATGGACGATCTCTTGCTTGATAAAGAGACCATTGAAGATGGAGATCTTGTAAATAATAGTTTGTTGCAAAATAGGAAAGATGAATTTGTAGACACTTTCCTAACATTGATGTGAATGCAGAGAAGAAAGAGTTTGCAGCTGAGCCTTGTCTTTTAGAAGACAAAGAGAAACAGGACCACAGTGTTGCAGAAGAGAAAGATAATGGGCAAATTGTTGCAGCAGTTTCAAGGAAAGAGGTAATGCATAAAATTGATTATTTAACTGAAGAGGATGACATTGAAGCTTATGATTTTCCAGATTTTCCTAGTGCATATTGGTGGGAGTTGGATTATGTGAAAAGAGGGAGAAAGAGAGGAAAGATGAAGGATGGAAGAGACGTCAAATTGTAAAGAAAACTAAAAAGCATATTAAGATAGATAAGGCAGAGAAGTGAATTCAAAACAAGCATAGGACTTATAAATGTTTATGTGTTTCACTCATGAAACATTTCAATCTACCTTGGGTGTCTGATGTAGGGCATCAACGTGGAGTAGGAGACACTTCAGCTTTGAAATTTCAAATTTTTCTTCTTGTAAGTGTTCATTGTGGGAATTTATATTTTGACCGAAGACTCTAAAAATGGCTTGAAGGTGTATAAAAACAAATAAATAAAGGAACGGTTATATTGCTGTTTGGAATAAGCCTGCAAAGGACAAAGTAACGGAAGATAACAGGGAGAACCATATTATAAATGACAAAAATAGAGGTTACATGTTCAGAAAGTAATGGGAAGTGCGTTGGGCATAAGGGAGCAAAAGAAATACAAGAGGAAGAGGGATAATGAGTGGCGGCGTTAGTTATAGGGAAAAAGAAAGACTTGGATAAGTCTGTGTTGGGTTGATGCTGGAAGGAAAATAAAATAATGTGAAGCTGTGCAGGAATTTTGTTGGAAGAAATTTGGGGTGTGAGTTCTTTTGTTTGTTTCAGAGTGTGATTTTCAGATCATCTTTTTGGGTTTGTTTTGAGTGAGTTCAGTTCAGATCTGAGAAGAGAGCCCAATATAAATTGGGATATTGTAATAAAATAGGTAATGAGATTGTAGAGACTTTGTCTCACTCTATTTTTGAATATTTTGGAGTTTAATGTGCAGATTTTCTTTTATATTTTAGAACGATTCATTTGCATTAGAGTTTTGGTTCTGTAAGAGGGTTTGTGTTTGATCTCTATTGCATCAGAGCATGACAACAAGCATGTTCACCATCTGCATGTGCACATGAACATAGAATCTAGCCTTAGCCAGCTAGGATCATATTATACAACCAATCTTCAAGGTGCGAATCACACATTGATGCTCTTCAATTCTAAGTGTCAACCGATAATGTCCAAACACCTAATTTGCTCACAATAATGCATTACCTGCTAGATTATCACAACCCTTCATCAAATGGCAATTTGCCATTCTGCTATAATATATTTATCAACCTTCAACGGTAGAAGGTGAATTTCTAGATGTTTACTCCTACAGCATCTTGGAAACGTATAAATGGAATTGGTCTAGTTGCTTGTGCATTCTGAAATTACAATCTAGCTTCATCTAGATCTGATAATGTCCAACTATGTGATCAATATTCAAGGAGCAGATCATCCATTGGTGCTCTTAGGTACACTACTAACACACATCCAATAGTGTCAAAACATTCATGCCACCAGTGATMTTGTATTTCCCATCTGGCTACTTCTCAATATTTCTTGCAATCATCTCCACAAAGAGCAATCTCAACATATGGGACAAGCCATTGTCAAATAGCAAGATTCCCTTCACAATGCACATCTAGAACTGCAACAAAAATGAGATCACCTATCTCAAACTGCTTACAGAATGATGCCACAAGATTTTTCTAGAACTTAGCAACTGAGATGACAAAATGTGTACACTGCACTACATCCAATAAGTCAAGCAGTGCTATTGTTTAAGAAAAATGACCTTCCTAGTAAATATAATATTTTTGTTTACAGATACATGTATTTGAAGTTAAAAGAATTTGTGAGCATGCTCCAAATGCAAGGCCAAGCATGTGGGGATTCTCATGTGTATAGATTTGGCATTTTGCACATATATGAGATTGTTCCATCCACACTAATGTTTAACACAACTAAACATGGGTTGTTTCCCTAAAATTATTTGGGCTGATTACATGTGAAAGAACAGAGTAAAGGGAATCTTAATTTTGTAAGATGTTGTTTATGGTAGCAGAACTATGGTGAAGACCATAAAAGATACTTTGTCTAGCAATTATAAATATATAAGATACTGCTGCTTGCACTTGTAGATTATTTTCCTACAATTAGTGAATGCAAATCTTTTTGTTACAACTAATACAGGTATAAATATATTGTAATTGAAAGATCCAAACTAATCCTCAAACTTAATTGATGATTATCATGCTACTGTGATGCGCATAAAGAGCGGGAAATTGATGTCCTCTCTTTGTTCAAGAGATTCTAGGTTAATATGACTGACCTGCTTACTTTCAAGAACTGCATTGCTTCCTCCTTAGTAAGGATGTAATATTGAGAAAAAGAAAGTGTTACCATTCAAGTACATAAGATCACACCCAAAACTTGAACATTGCCTTCTGAACATGGACATAATAATAAAAAGGACAACAAAATCATGAATATGTTTTATTTTCAAGAAATATTTGGGGATTTCTAGCAAATTCAAAGAATTCTTTTACAGCACCTATCCCATTCATGATTCGTTGAATTAAAAATCTTTATGTTGCTATGCTTATATTTATGGTAAAATGAAGAACAACTGCAAATGCCTAACAAATTTAGAAACTAGGTTTTCGGAAGAGGGGTTTGAATATTGCAGACGAGCATGATATGCTACAAAGCCTCCGTAACAACGGTTATTTTAGTACTCTGAAGATATTACCTGATGTGGTAGGAATGGCTATTGTCTCCAAATAGTTATCCCGAAAGTGCAGTATCAGATGATTTCCTCGAGTAACTTTCATATAACTTAAATGTCTGAAGATCACTTAGGAACCTGCAGGAAACTTCTTCATCGCGTAGAGTAAACATAGTAGCTAGACTAATAATAAGAGGCTCCGAAGATTGGTTTAAATGCTTATATAACATAAAACGAGGCTTTAGCCTCTTCTCTACGCTGTATAGAAGGAACATAGGATAAGTGCAAATAATCTTTGGTTCAAACCCAGCAGTATGAATCAAGAAATCCATGTTCTTCTGCATCTTATCCACAGACATTATCAGTAACGCAGGAAACTTCACAAGTATTAGCTTGATCTCCTCATCAGTGAGACCGAGTTTCGCCACATGCTTCAACTTCCTGTCAAGGGTTTCTGTGGTTACACATAGTAAGTTCGGATCCCTCTTAAACATATCTTTGATTTCATCTTCCAGGAGACCAATGCTTTTCATCTGCTTCACCTTCTTTTCCACATTACCAGTCAAATTGCTATTAAACAGAATCCCTGGAGCCCTCTTGATCGCTTTGGACAGATGGGCTTCCGATCCAAACAGGTTTGCAAGAAATTGAATACTCGAATTAAGGTTTTTCTCCAAACTTGAACCAAGAATTCTAGGATTTCGGGTTATAACCCTTGCCAGGTCTTCTCTAGTAAGACCTAATGTGGTGAGACGATCAATTTTGAGCTTCAGACGTTCCACTTTAAGTGTAAGGAGAATTGGGTAATTTCCTATGACAGTCCTTACCTGCTGTGGAGTGAGTTCCAAGCCTCTCAAGAGTTGTAGTACTTGTCGGGCTGTGTCAAGGAATTTACGTAGTGACAGGCGTAAGTTGATCTTTCTGTGGATTGTTGGCAGTTGAGAGTGATAAACCCCGCACTCCTTGAGTAGGAATTCAGTAATGTCATCGCTGAAGAGCTGTCTGTTTTTTTCTTCTTCTTGTGGGAAAGAATGGGTTAGGGATGGAGCATGACGCGATGCTAATGAGGTACAGAATGATGAATGTTTAGAGGAGATAAGGCATGCAGATGGCCGTGATAATGAAAATCTGAGGGGCAAAACAATGCATTTGCTGAGTGACGATGTCCCTGCATGTTTGCTTGCCCTGAAATGCAAAAGAGATTCAACAGGAAAGATCATAGGATCGATAACGTATGTCCTGATAATAGCAACTCGTTAACGCTAACTAGGCGGGGAACATAAAAGCAGACATTGCTTCGATAATGATAGGATTCGATAATTCTTTTTCTTTTTGTTTTTTTTAAAGTAAGGGTCCTTTTGGTGCCAAGCATTAACCTCGAATAAGCATTGGTTAATGCTAGAATAATTTAATTTTCGTTTGTGGCATTTTTTGAATTTTTGAATTAAAATACTAATTCTCATTTTAGAGCCAATGCTTGCATTAGTTAATTTTTTAAAAAAATTGTAATTCATTTCTTATTCGAGAATAATGTATTTATGGATTCAAATTTATCTTTTTATATTAATTTTGATTTTTGTTTTTTAAATTTAAATTTTTTTTAATGTGGGTATGTATATATATACACATATGTGTATATATATGAGTTTTTATATATACACACATGTGTATATACACACACGTGTGTATATGTGTGTATATAGTATATACACACACGTGTGTATGTGTGTGTATATACACATATACCCCTGTGTGTACACACAGGTGTATATGTGTATATACACACATGTACACACGTGTGTATGTGTATGTACACACACATACACACGTGTGTATATGTGTATATACACACACATACACACACATGTGTACACACAGGTGTATATGTGTATATACACACACGTACACATGTGTGTGTATATACACATATACCCCTGTGTGTGTATATACACAAGTGTATATGTGTATATACACACACGTGTGTATATATACACACATATGTATATACATGTGTATATACATATGTGTGTGTATATACATGTGCATATACACACATGTATACACANATGAGTGTATATACACTAATGTGTGTATACATGTGTGTATGTACACTCATGTGTGTATACATGTGTGTATATATATACACATGTGTGTATATGTGTATATACACACATGTGTATATATACACACATGTATGTGTGTATATGTGTATGTGTATATATGTGTGTATATGTGTGTATATGTGTATATGTGTACACAAGTTAAAAATACATATTATTCAAATTAATTAAAAAAATGAAAAATAATCCTTATTTCAATTCTACAATATGGGATCCAAACGCAGAATAGCTTATTCCAGCGTTCATTTTTAGAATTAATTAATCCGCTAATAGGTCCTCATTCTAGAATAGGCCTATTCTAAATAAGTTAATGTCATGCACCAAATGGGCTAAGGGCCCTTTTGGCACCCGCCATTAACCTGGAATAAGCAGTAGTTAATGCTAGAATAATTTAATTCTCTGTTTGTGGGCATTTGTGGGCATTTTACGAATTCTCGAATTAGAAAACTAATCTTCATTTTGGAGCCAATGCTTGCATTAGTTAATTCTAAAAAATAGCTGGAATTCATTTCTTATTCGAGAATAAGCTATTTATGGATTCAAATTTTTTTTATTTTATTAATTTTTTTTTATTTTTAAATTTTTTTAATCTTTTTTTAAATGTGGGTATGTATATATATACACATGTGTGTATATACACACACATGTATATACACACATGTGTATATACACACATGTGTGTATATATACATGTGTGTATATATATATATATGTGTATATATATACACATGTGTGTATACACACATGTATATGTGTGTATATGTTTATGTGTATGTGTGTACACAAGTTAAAATACATATTGTTCAAATTAATTTAAAAAATGAAAAATAATCCTTATTCCAATTCCACAATATGGGATCCAAACGCATAATTGCTAATTCGAGCTTTCATTTTCAGGATTAATTAATCCGAGAACAGGTTCTTATTCTAGAATAGGCCTATTGTGGATAAATTAATGTCATGCCCCATTTGTTTTGTGGAATTTGTGCATGTTGGAATTGTCAATTCTAGAATTGAATCCATTCTGGAATTCTGCTATTCTCAAAACGAAGTCTACAATATGGGCTTGTCATGTTTGGTTCACCTAGAAGATGATTGGGAAGATGTCAATTGTGCATTTGGTTCCACACAACTAGAATTGGAATTGGAATTTTGTTTTTGCATTTTTGTGAGTAAGATTAATATTTCAATGTTTTTAATTTTTTTTTTGTAATTTGTTTAATTTAACGAATAATTTATTTAGTAACCTTCTTTGTTAATTAAAAATATGATTTTTCTCATAAATTACAATGATTTTTATAGAAAAATGTGTTTTTAAAAGTCATATTATTTTTATTCTAATATATTAATTCATTTATTACTGTGCTAAATAAAGTGAAAAACTCATTTAATTCAAGAATGTCAATTTTGTTTTTGCAATTTTTTTAAATAAGGCTAATTTTTCATTGTTTGCAAACTTTTTTTAATTAATATAAATTGTTTAATTTTAACATAAAAATTTATAAATTCGTAAAAAACTCCAAAATAGTCATGACATTAATTTAAATATGTCCAACGTTTTAATACACACATAATTTAAATGTCCCTTTTTAACCACATGTACACATCTAGCCCCTACAAACAAGTCTGATTATGATGACAATGAGGCATAGGATAAGGCGTCGTAGAAAGGCATTTTCATCTTTCGCCATTGATGCAATTAACGTGCACGACTTGCACTCTTCTCGTTGAGCATGTATAGTTGTCGATGGGATGGATGTAGATGGGGCATCAACGACCCACCTAAAGTAATTGCAACCATTGTGGCCCTACAATACCAAAGTTACATTTTAGTTCTTGTTATAAAGATTAATACTTACATTGTTTTGAAACATAACATATATTTCCATTACCAACCTTTTTACTATTTGGGCATGCCCAAAATTGACGCCCTAGATTGGCCCTTGTCTTCGAGGTCCTCAACAAGCAAGGGCCAGCACCACATTGACACATTGGCAAATTCATCTATATGAATAATGCATCATTAGTACAACATTAGTATTTAAAATGCATAAATATTAAACAAAGCTCAACTACTATATTTAGATGCCTTTTATATCATCAATATTAGTTTGAATCTTGCATTGTTTGGGATAAGATAGTAGGTATTTTTAATATAATTTTTTTTAATCATAGTACATAATTTATTGACCTGGGCAGCTTTAAAACTTTTGATAACAATTATTTCTATACATTAGAAAAGTGGAGAGGGTTGTTCCAATCGGATGCTGCGCTCATCACAGATAAGGAGGCGAGGTCATATTTGACAGCGGAGTTGCAGATGTCTACATTTCTCTCTGATTTTGGCTTGTCAATGGAGAAGATGAGGAAAATAGGTGTTCTCATAATTTACCTTTAATAAAATATACTTTGTTGGCATCATTTCCCCACAAAGCATAATTTACCTTTAATAAAATATACTTAGTATACCAACTTGAGTGTATATAAATAAGGAACAATGATTGATAAGATCTGATAGCAAAACAAAATAGAGAACATAATCTTAATACCAATTGCAGAATATAAATGTCGAATTGAATTGTCATTAACTTAAGCCTAATAACTATTAACAATCAAGCTAGGCTTAATCATCTTAAACTAAAAACCATTTGATGAAGAATTCTGAAATAACTTCATTAAAATCAAACTTATGATGCATTGTGATTAAAATGCAAAATGTTTTTAATGCAAAGCTTTATTACCAAAATAGAACTCATTTCAGATTCATTGTGCAACCCAGTTGTTATTTGCTTGTACAAAATGCATTTATTAAGAAAGCACTTTTGAAGTGGAAAATAATTTTGTAAGGTCAAATATGTGGATATCAGATAAGATAATATAATAGTCACAAAGAAATATATAATAGTCACAAAAAAACAAAATTAAATCATATAATAAGTCATATAAGAGTATGAAATAGTTATCCATAAAATACCCATATAAAAGTTACTATACTCCTCCAAACTTCATTTCGATGTATTTGGCTCTCTCCTCTTCAGTCATTCTCAGAAACCTTTGGGCTCTTGCAGTTTCACCCATGAAAGTGTCATATGCCTTTAGCATAGTACGTGGAGCTAGATCGGGAATATATCTAAGAGTCGCATACACATCATCCATTACTAAAGTATCTTCTAGATGTTTATGATCCACACTGATAGTTTGAGGCTTATTGAATTCCTCTTGTAGCTTTTTGAGAGACTCGGACATCACATCCACGGAACCGGCCATGCTTGCCTTCTTCCTTTTCGGCCTCCTTGATGTTGATGTTTGAGTCTCTTTGCCGCTTGTAACAGATTGGTTAGATTGAAAAAACTCATCATTCAAATCATCAGCAATCCCCATAATATGGTCTGTATCATAAACATCATCAAGATCTACAGGCTCATCCATGGGGTTCCCTTCTTCTGTCTCTTGGGGTGTCGAAGTTGCCCTGCCTTCAGCCATATCGTTCCCCACAATGAAGGCTAACTCATTGTAGTATTGGAATGGTTGCCTCTTATACACTTTCGCATTTTTGAATTCTTTTCTCTACATGTTGGCATAAAGGAATATATTACTAATCATCTTGCTTTACAAACTTTAAACACATAATTTTACTCAAGTACAAATAATTTCAATAGCATGTTACCTTCAAAAGCTCCTCCCATACACTGTCCTCAGCATCCAAACATTGAGTGGCCTCATTCCATGCAAAACCACTTGTATTGCGCAAGTCTTTCATTATTCTAAATCCTTGCTTCTATGTTTTCAACTTGTATTTTAAGTTTTCTTTGGCCAAGTGCATGTTCAATTCTGAATTGAAATTTCTTTCATTTGCAGTCCATGCTTCTTTCCTAAACCCCCCTTCACCCTTTCTACCAAGCTAGACTTGCTCCTGGAGCAAGTCTAGAAGTTTTTTTTCCATTTCTCTTGTCCATAATACTTTTTGTTTGGTAGTGGTTGTATTGGTTACTTCAAGCTCATCACCCATCATTGCACGAATATAAATTAGACACATTTGGACACATACTAGACATACATAAATTTACATAACTTCAAATGCAAAAATTGCAAACAAGGGAAAGAGAACTATGTACCTGTATATCCCTGGTTATGGTTATGATCTAGATGAAGACTCTCCTCCTATTTTTGATAGAGAACCTATTGTGGTGCTAAGGGGTCCCAACTCTAGAGGGTTATCTCAAGCCCTTAATGTTGTTACCCGAAGTCAAGGTCTCGTTGTCATTAAAGGACCAAATTCAAGTCAATCCAGTAAACCTAAGCAAGTGGTATCTAAACCTTTACCTTGAAGCCAGCTGTCAATCCTAAATCAAACTACAATCTTGTTGATCAGTTACAGAGAACACCAGCTCAGATTTTGATCTTTGATCTTTTAGAGTTGTCTCCAAGACATAAACAAATCCTCGAGGATACTTTGCGTATGACAAATGTCCCCAACAACTTAGATATTGATCAATTCTTGAATATGGTTAATCACATTGCTACCCCTCATTACCTTACATTTTCCAAAGATGATGATAAAGCTTTGATCCATCCACACAATCTTGCCCTTCATATTCAGGTCATGATCCATAGAACCCATGTTAGGCATGTGTTGATAGATGGGGGTGCTGGGCTTAATATTTGTTCTTTCAGTCTTTTGAAAGAATTGGGATATTCTGAAGAAGTTATAGATACCAGAAAAAATATTACTATCAAAGCCTATGATGAGGCGGAAAGAAGTTCCAAGGGGTTGGTCATCCTTCCTATTAGGATTGGCCCTGTTCAAAAGGATATTTTGTTTCAAATAGTTGATGATGGACCCCTTGCATATAATATTTTACTTGGTAGACCATCGATTCATGACATGCAAGCAATGTCGTCTACCTACCATCAATGTGTTAAGTTCCCCTACAATGGAGTAGAGATCTATATACCTGGGGATAATACTTTATCTGTTAATTTAATTTCAGCAGGGGCTCATGTTCCCCTCAATAGAGAAGCAAAAAATTTTGAGGCTACTTTGGCTAAATGCAAAGACAAGTTTAAATTGATAGACCTTGGTATGGGGGGGTACCAACTCAACTCCCTCACATCATTTCTAGTTTCACCTTGGTCTTATGGTAAACCTTCAAAAGAGATGAAGCCTTCCTCTTCAGCTATGACATTGTTTGGCAAATTTATAGAATCATCAGTGCCTATTCAAAATGAGAAAGAGGAAACATTTGTTAGAGACTGGATATATAGAGAAGAAAAGTATAAGCATAATGAGAATTTCTCTCCTTCTCCTAAATCTTATGGAAGGGGATACACTTTTGTCAAGAATATGGGCTATCCTGGGTGTTGGCACCCTAAAAAAATTGTGAGGAATGTGACACATTAGCATGCATTTGTACTATTTTGCTTTCAAGATGCATGTGGGAACCAAGTGTTTTCTGGGTGGTTTTGTAAAATGCATTTGTTCATTGCCTTTCATATGCTTCAATGGTTTATTCCAGTTCCTAAAGTTGCATGCTCAAATGGGTTTTCATCAATTCGTTCATAAGGGGTCTCAAAATCAGAAAATTGTCGAGTGTGAAAATCACCGGGAAGGGTCACTTTGAAGTTGAATAAAATGCACCCTGGAGAGCGTCATGAAAATTTGAGCCTAGTGTCTTGTTGTACACATTTCATACTCTCTATGTGTCAGGTTTTAGGCCTCTGTGATAAGTTTTGACCCCATTTATTCATCCCCTTCCGGAGGAGTTTTCTAGTTTCTGCACTTGGCCCTTTTTCCCAG
>MU215830.1:67110-83846 GCA_018584345.1 Thuja plicata
TGAATCAACTATTTGGAAAGGAGAATAACAAAGGAGATACCTTAAATTCTGTTAATTATATGTATAGAAATGATATATGATAGTAATTGAAGAGATAGGAGAAATGCACTAACCTTGAAATATTGCAAATCAAAGAATACTATTTTCTGAGGTCTGTATTGAGTTTCTAGAAAAATTGACAGTTGATCCTGAACTGGAACGCAGAGACGAACAAAACCCAAAAATATTTTTCCATTCCAATGTCATCTTATGAAAAAGGTTGACCTTGACCCACAAATGTCAACCCTAACCCAATAATATTGACCCTAACCTGCACAAGTCTGACAAAAAATCTGTTCACACTGTCCAAAAGAAAGCCAAAAAGGGTATCCAGATCTGGTCTCAAATCAACTGTTCTAAACCTGCACCTGCAAGAAAAAGAGGATTATTTGTTGTGGGGAGGGGTTTGCCTTAGTCAAACCTCAATTTAGGAATTAAACTTGAAATCAATAAAGTATAGAATGCTAGCAAGTAGTAGAATTGAATCTAACAATGAAGCTATGATACTCAATAGATATGTAATTGTAATTCAAATGTATGCAAGTATGAAAATATGATAGCATGAACTCAATAGGAACCATAAACCTCCATGATTATATGCTTTAAATCCACCTTGAAGAGATGATGAAAGGGTCTTGAGGATGCACAAAGGATCTTGAAGGAAGATCACACCACCATGATGGCCAGATCTAGGGTTTGAATGATGAATCTTGAATGCTTGAACCAAATCCCTTCAAAGGCTTTGAAAGCTTGAATCCTTGATCTTAAATGGAAAAAATTGAATGCTTGAGAGGAAGAATTGAACACCTTGAAAGATTAGAAATATATGGAACAATGGATGCTTGAAACTTCACTTGATCACCTAGTTGATA
Source organism: Thuja plicata (assembly GCA_018584345.1). NCBI lineage: Eukaryota > Viridiplantae > Streptophyta > Pinopsida > Cupressales > Cupressaceae > Thuja > Thuja plicata. The sequence continues at coordinate 68,022 of MU215830.1, forward strand.
ATTCGTAATGCCTAGAGAAAATGCGAGAGAAATGCTTCCTTTTATATGAAACTAGGGCACAATCTTCTAAGGAGGCCGACTTAGGATAATTAAATTATAATTAGACCCATGCCCATAGAAAAGGACCTATATTAAATATAATTTAGGAATCAATGCTTCAAAACCCAAAACAACCGACCCAGAAGCGGGAAAACTAAATTTTTGAAGACCCCCGACAGCCGACAAGCTTCCTGATTTGAAAGGGGGACCCTGGTTAGGGTCAAGGTCAACCCTAACCTAGGTCAAGGTTGAGGTTGACCCTGACCTGGGTCAAGGTCGAGGTCAACCTTGACCCCCAGGTGGGGTAAAAAGTGCCGAGAGGAGCCCATTCAGGGTCCTGAACAGGCACAAAAGCAGGATATGATGCAGAAATAAGAGGATGATATGATGGAGGTCAAAAATGTACCCTAAGGAGGGATAAACACTCTTAACATGAAAGGGCTTCCATTTTAAGATGATACACTTGCATAGGCACTAACTAGGTCAATCTGAGGGCCTCTATTTTAAAGCTTTGCACTCCATGACTAGAGAGCTATGGATCGATATTTGAGGCCTCATCCTTGAGAAACCTTTGATGGAATGATTCATAGAAGTGTGTCAACATTTTAGCACACAATGGGTTGAGTTCTATTTCTGTTTGGGTATTGATGACATCAGCTGTGGCGTGTGTTCTGGAGAAGACTTATTTCCTGGCTGACTTCAGACTTGTAACACGTGGAAATTAATTCTGAGCATGGATTGCAGATCTGGAAGTATTTGTAATGAATTGTAAATATTGTATACTTGTTATAAGTACCGTGTGTATCTTAGCAAGGGCTTATGTAATTATTTGTATGATGGGAAGCCTTAATTGGCCGACCTAGTTAATTATGTATTAGGAAAGCTTAATTGGCCAACCTAATGGGTTATTGTAAGAGGGTATATATGAGTGATCTTTTCATTTGTGAAAAGTGTGGCAGAGAAAGAAAAGATCAGAGGTTTGTGAATTTGTGAAGCTTGATTGCTGGATAGAGAGCAGAGTTGGTACTTCATTGGAACTGATCAAGTAAAGACAATTGCTATCAGATAGTTCACTAGATTGTCTATTTTTTGTATACACTTGATGTGGATTGTGAATCCTTGAGGGTGGCTTTAACCTTCTTTGGGAAGTGAGCCTACTATTTTCATTGACTCCTAACAGGGTTTGTCTCCTAACAGGGACCGTGTACTGTAATGTAATAACAAGCTCCTAACAGGGCTAATATCTTTTTAACAGGGATACTATACTCTCAGTACATTATTTTGTGGGTGTTAATTACCACCGGGGTTTTTACTTTAACAGGGTTTCCTCGACAACAAACATTGTGTTATGGTGTTGACAATTACTATGTCATTTACTTTTGATGTTATGGTTCATAAAGTTTAAAGCTTAATAATCTATTACACTACTGATTCACCCCCCTCTCAGTTGTCTTGTGGACTGTTATTTCTAACAATTGGTATCAGAGCTACTGGTCCTCAGAGAGAAAGTTTAACAGCTTGAGGTGATCTTGAAGATGACTTACTATAGGAAGGATAGTCTGAATTTTGATCTTGAAAACTTTGAAAGTTGGCAGAACAAGATGAGAACACATTTGCTATGTCTGGGAATTGAGTACTAGATGATCACAAAGAAGAATGTAGTAATAACGACTGAAGATGAGCTGGACAAGGCTATTGAAGATGAAAAGAAACTATTTTCCTACAATATGGTTGCAAGGGAATCTCTGATCAATGCCCTATCTGAAGGAGAATTCACTGAAGTGAAGGAATTGGACTCTGCACATGACATATGGACAAGAATGGAAGAATTGTATGTTGGAGACAAATTTACAAAACAAGCGAAGTTGCATAATTGGAAAACAAAGATGGAATCACTAAAGATGAGAATGTCAAAGAATATGCATAGAGAATTACTGAGGTAGTTATTGGTATTAGGAACTCTGGAGGTACTTACAATGAAGAAGAAGTAATTGCAAAGATTCTCAGATATTTGACACCTGCATATAGAACCAAAGTACAAGCTATAGAGAAGATCATACCTTTGACACTGAATTTCACTAGAGAGATGCTGATTGGCAAGATTACTACATTCAAGGTAGAAGAATTGGGAGACACTTTACCTAGGTTAGAGTCAGCATTCATGGCAACTGTGCACAAGATCAAGAAGACCTTATCTAGAAATGCAAGCACTAGTGATCTAAGAGAAGAACTTGGAGCTTATGCTGATGAATGGGAACAGATACAGGAAGAAGAAAGAAAGCTAGATGAAGTTGTGGCACTGATTGCTATAAGAGAAAAGAGAGGTAAGGGTAAATTTGAATTTGCAATGTTTTTCATGTAATAAGATTGGTCATTTTGCATCTAGATGTCCTACAAGAATCCCAAAGCACAAACCTAAGTTTTTCAAGTCTAAGTTCTCAAAAGATAAGGAATGTTATTATGCTAGTGAGGGAATATCTGATGACGAGGATGATAAATTTGATGAGATTGGATTCATTGCTATTAAAGATGATGCACCTATGCATGAGGAAAAAGCCCTAGTATCCCGAGTTGAAATGAAATCTGAATGGGTTATAGACAGTGGATGTTCACACGATATGACTGGAGATAGGAATAAATTTGTGAGTTTGAAGAAACATGATGGTGGTGTTGTCAGATTTGGTGACAATACTCCTAAACTTATTATTGGAGTTGGATCTATTTCTTAGGATGGAAAGACTAACACTGACAATGTATTACTTGTTGATGGACTTAAACATAACTTGTTGAGTGTTGGACAGCTAGTGGACAAGGGTTATTAGCTGAATTTCATTAATGGGAAATGTTCTATCAAGAGTAAGACAGGAGACTTGATAGCATCTGGTTCTAAATCCAGAGGTAATGTATTTGAACTTAACAAATATGAAGCTACTTGTTTTATTTCTAAAGTTGATGACAGTTGGTTATGGCACAAAAGATTTTGTCATGTTAATTTTGATAACATTGTGAAGGCAAGTATGAAAAAAGCAGTAAGAGACCTACCTATAATTGTGAAGCCATCTAAAACTGTGTAGAGAATGTGTCACGCGGAAACAAACTAGAAGCACTTTCAAGAGCAAGGCCTATTCTGCAAAAGGAAAGTTGGATCTGGTGCATATAGATCTGTGTGGTCCTACAAGAAACAAGATGAATGAGAAAGGTACAGTGGTAAGAAACAAGGATAGATTGGTTTGTAAAGGATACTCACAACAAGAAGGTATATACTATGAGGAGACATTTGCTCTTCTTGCTAGATTGGAAGCTGTGAGACTATTTCTTGCTTATGTTGCACATAAAGACTTTAAAGTGTATCAAATGGATGTGAAGTCAGAATTCCTGAATGGTGATCTAGAGGAAGAGGTATACATTGAGCAACTTGACGGTTTTCCTTTGAAAGATGATGAAAACATGGTTTGCAGATTAAAGAAGGCACTGTATGGACTGAAACAAGCACCAAGGGCATGGTATGCAAGACTGGACAAATATCTACTTTGTCTTGGTTTCAAAAAAGGTAATGTAGACAATAATTTGTATTTAAGAACTGATGAAGGTGGAATCTTGATTATAGAAGTTTTTGTTGATGATATCATTTTTGGAGTTAATGACAAACTGAGTAAGAAATTTGCTAAGGAAATGGAGAATGAGTTTGAAATGTCTATGATTGGTGAGATGAAATATTTTCTTGGTTTGCAAATTAATCAAAGCAAGAATGGCATTTTTATATCTCAGACTAAGTATCTTAAGGAAATGTTGAATTTTTTTAGAATGGAAGATTGTAAACCTATTGGAACACTTATGGTGACTGGAAACAAACTGACTAGTGATGATGAGACTCAGAGTGTTGTTCAGACTAAGTATAGATCAATGATTGGAGGTCTACAATATCTAACACACACCAGACCAGATATTACCAATGCAGTTGGATTTGTGGCTAGATATCAAGAAGATCCTAAAGAAACACATTTTGCTGCTATGAAAAGAATCTTCAGATATTTGAAAGGAACTATGGAATATTGATTGTGGTATGAAAAATCTGATGATTTTACTTTGCAGGCTTTTACTAATGCAGATTGGGAAGGTAATGTGGATGACAGAAAGAGAACAAGTGGTGGTGCATTTTTTATTGGGAAGAGATTGTTTTCCTAGTTAAGCAAGAAGTAGAACTGTATTGCTCAATCTACTGCTGAATCAAAATATGTAGCTGTTGCAATAAATTTCACACAAGTTGTTTGGATGAAACAAATGCTGGAAGATATTAGAATAATTTTCAAGGAGCCAGTGGTTATTCATTGTGATAATACAAGTACAGTAAACATGTTGAAGAATCCTATAATGCACTCAAAGACTAAACATATTTCTATCAAGTATCATTTCTTGAGGGAGAAGGTAGCTGCTAAGGAGATTAAACTGGAGTACATAAGCACAAAGCAACAGATAGCAGATATATTTACTAAACCTTTGCCAAAAAATTCTTTTGAATACCTTAGATGCATGCTTGGGGTGATGGACCCTCCCAGTGGTAATTAAATGATGCAGATATGCATCAGTCTAGTGGATCTCAGAGCTATATTATTCTCTGGACTTGATGTATGGAACTACTCCTTAGGAGGAGTGATCGCAGGAGAACACTATGGAGCACATTTGGGTGATCTTGCACCTGATTAGACATGAATATTTGAAAAAGATACACCTTACCAAAGACTACAGATGAGTTATGGCACCCTTTGCCATTGCTGCCAAAGGGGGAAAGGAATCTATGTGAAAATCCCTACTGTTTTGGGGAGATTTGTTGAGGATATTGAGAAGATTGTAAAGAGAGAGAGAGAGAGTACTTTTGGGTTGATGCATATGGATTTTCCCATATGTTTCCATCAATGAAAAAGGGGGAGATTGTTGGATGATATCATTTTTTGGTACTAGTCATGTTGTTGATACTCATGTTTTGTCATTGATGTCAACATATATTTCTGTGAAAGAAGACAGACTAGTTACTTGACTAGAAGGCGTGTACAGACACTTTACAGATGAAACAGAACAAGCAAAGTTGGATTTAAGCAGAAGAATGAGTTTTGACCTTACATCTAAGGCCGCTTGATTTTATGTTTCATATCATGGATGTTACAGCTGTTTTAGTAAAGACTATTTTTCTGGACTGTGACTGTGATTCTAGACAGAGAAGGTCTCTGTGTTTCGGGCATATCTTGTTGAGGAAGATGTTTCAGAACTTGTGAGATTACTGATGGAGGACTGACATATGATGGTGAAATGGGTTGAGTTTGATTTCTATTTGGGTACTGATGATGTCAGCTGTGGCATGTGTTCTGGAGAAGACTTACTTCCTGGCCAACTTCAGACTTGTAACATGTGGAAATTAATTCTAAGCATGGATTGCAAAATTGGAAGTATTTGTAATGAATTGTAAATATTGTATACTTGTTATAGGTACCGTGTGTATCTTAGCAAGGGCTTATGTAATTATTTGTATGATGGGAATCCTTAATTGGCCGACCTAGCTAATTATGTATTAGGAAAGCTTAACTAGCCGACCTAATGGGTTATTGTAAGAGGGTATATATGAGTGATCTTTTCATTTGTGAAAAGTGTGGCAAAGAAAGAAAAGAGCAGAGATTTGTGAAGCTACGAAGCTTGACTGCTTGATAGAGAGAAGAGTTGGCACTTCATTGGAACTAACCAAGTAAAGACAATTGCTATCAGACAGTTCACTGGATTGTGTATTTTTTGTATACACTTGATGCAGATTGTGAATCCTTAAGGGTGGCTTTAACCTTCTTTGGGAAGTGAGCCTTGGTAGTGAGCCTACTACTTTCATTGACTCCTAACAGGGTCTGTCTCCTAACAGAGAGTGTGTACTATAATGTAATAACAAGCTACTAACAAGTCTAATATCTTTTAATAGGGATACTATACTCTCAGTACATTATTTTCTGGGTGTTAATTCCCACCGGGGTTTTACCTTTAACAGGGCTTCCTCGACAACAAACATTGTGTTATGGTGTTGGCAATTACTGTGTCATTTACTTTTGATGTTATGGTTCATAAATTTTAAAGTTTGACCCCCCCTCTCAATTGTCTTGTGGATTGTTATTCCTAATAGAAACAACACAAATTTATATTATTTCATCAAACTTATTGTAGACACATAAAAATGGTTCAATGCTTGTGCCCCCTTTTAACATGTCTTCTATATTGTGTGTTTTATCTTTATCATTCACTAATATTGTGTCATTCTTCTATGTCATTAATTACTAACATTTCTCTCATTTTTGCCAAATTGATCATCTTCCTAAATAAATCCAAGATCATTCCAAACTCATTTGATTCCAAACTCATATCAATGTCTTATCAATCTCTTTCAATCAATCCTTTGGCATTGTCAAAGTTCATCGATGTTATTTCACCATCAATCATCATTTTGAGAGCATTGTCAAAGTTCATGGACGCCTCGCTGCCATTTTCACATTTCAGGAGCATTGTCCAAGTTCATCGATGTCTCCTTATATTTATTTATCCTCTGGCGTCATCCAAGTCCATTGATGCCATGATATCATTTCCAATCATCATTTCGAGAGCATTGTCAAATTTCATCGATGCCTCGTGATTTCCTAAACTATTCTCATCGGAATTGATCCTAATCCTTATCAATATCATCAAAATTCCTTCAATTGTACATTAATACCTTCAATTTGATCAATAATTCACTAATCTATCCTCTTGGGATGAATAACCCAAGGTTTGTCCATATTCTTTATGAATAAATCATATTTTTTCATTCTTATCCTAAGTCTTCACAATTAATTAATTTTTAATTAATTAATTGGCTAATTCTAATGTATGGGATTTTATGATTTCATAAATGCTAATTTTGATTTGTGAGGAATATTGATTTATTTATTGAATTAAATCGTCCTAATCCCACCTAAATTTTCATATCCTTTTGTGTTTCATATCCCTATTGAGGTGCTTCATGATATCCTCCATATCTCCTTATTCAATTCTCCCCTAATCATGCTTCCAATTTCCTACCACCTTTTCCCTCCATTATGTATTGATTTTATGCATTCTAATTCACCTAATTGCCTCTCATTTTCTATAAATTGAGATGCAATCGTCTCATTCAATTTTAGAACCACTTTCTCCTAGTATTCTTGCTATTGAATTTGACTTTTCAACACTTGTGCATTTTTGTCATAGGCAAGAGAGCAACGTAATCTAATCCATGGAGAATAAAATAGAGCATTTAAGCATCACTTGAAGGGAGTTTTCATGTGTTTATTGCATATTGTTTGTGAATTCCCATTTCAATGGCTCTAATGTTAGATTGGATAGGTTTGCATATTGTTTAGGGTTTTGTGGTTACCTAGATATGCTTATTATGCCTTTTTCTGGTTTTACATTTGGTGAACCCGATGTGAACATGCTAAAAATCTGATAAATTAGTTTGCATGTAGGTTTTCTTTGATGTTTTATTGTTGCATGCAGGTTTTATTTGTTGTTTTATTGTTGCATGCAGGTTTTCAATGATTTGATCATATCTCCTAAACGGCTTGGAATTTGTCTATGAAATTTTTATTGCAAGTTGGGGATGGTATTAGAAGCCAACAATCTGAAAATTAGATTTTTCTAATTAATTTTGTGTGATTTATTTGTTTTTTTATGATTTTTCATAAAAACTTAATCTTGGGCGCAAATATGTGAATTTCTCTAAAAAATTTACATTTTTGGAAATCTCTTTGAGAACTAAATAGGGTCTATTCTCTGAGTTTTTGATTTTCATTACAAATAATGACCGAAACAAATACATCTTTGAAAACTGGTCTGTTTTGAAAAATAGGGTCCCTAGGGCACAAATTAAGGAATTTCTCTAAAAACATTACATTCTTGGAAAGCTCTTCAAACACTAAAAGGGGTCTATTCTCTGAGTTTTTTATTTTCATGACAAATAATGACCAAAATAAATGCATCTTTGAAAACTGGTTTGTTTTGAAAAATAGGGTCCCGAGGGCACAAATTAAGGAATTTTTTGAAAATTATTACATTATTGGAAACCTCACTAATTTTTAAGAGGAGTTATTTATTTCCATTTCTACTTTTTTGGTCTAGAGATACATCTAAAAATTGGATCTTTATGACTAGGTAAAAAGCATAAAAAAATCAAGGTGCACTTGTTCCAATTTCAATTGATTTGTATGCTTTTCCTTTGTATGCATGTTTTCTATGTTATTGATGATCTATGCAATACTTTGGCAATTGTGGGATGAGGACAAATTGAGAAAAATACTAATATATCTAATGCAAGATGTTTGACGAAGATCTTGCATGCTTTCATAAAACTTTAATGTCTGTGTTTTGAAACACTTCAATTTGGTGCTTAAAAAGAATAATTTATTTCATGTGTCTGAAGTGTCTTTTAGATATTAAACCCTAAGAATTATATGAACGTATCCTCTCCCCTTGCCTTCATTGATCTTGGGTGTAAGAGAAACTCATATAATTCTTATATAGTGGCTATCTCCCGAGTACTTTAATAGAGCCAGTGAGAGTGGATTGCCCAACCGGTAACAGGCTAAAGCCCAGCCCTTCCGAACCGGTATATAAAAGATGTCATTGTGATTAATCTCATAGTGAGCAGGTGTTGAACATGTTATACTAGGAAGAAGATCTTCCTCAACACCCTTGTGGCGCATAAAAACCTACAGAATGCAACTTCTGTAGGCTGGGAGGCCTCCATAACAGAGATAATCTGTTGCATGTATAACCACCTGAATGGATGCCTTGAATAAAAGATTTGTTGTAGTATCCAAAAAACCCTCTATCTATTGGCGCGAAAGGTTAGAGACCAACTAAGACACCCCACATTTTTGCGGCTCTTAGTAGAGACAACAGTCCCTTGGGAAGTGATGACCCTTGTGATTCGAAGCTTAGTGTGCCTGAGAAGCGAGTGCACTATAAGGAGGATCCCGTGCCTCCAAGCCTCTAAGTGTCCACTATTAGTAAGCGCGGATGAACTTTGTTCAAGTTGGGATTCAACAGATATTGTCCTTTCCATCCTTAGGTTGTGATGTGTTTGTTTCAATTTTACAACAACCATTCTTCATGACGTGTCTTGTGTGGGTGTTTCAAAAGTTTTAAAGAAGAATTTAAAAACACTCATAAACATTCAAATCTCATGCCAAAAATTCCCAAACATTCTCAAACAATTTTAATTTTCCCTAAACACCTTGTTTCAAAACCTTGTTAACATATGGAGACCAAAAACATTCATCTTGGAGCCTTGCAGTTTGCTTCATTCTTGCATATTCATAGCAGAATCCCTTTTGCATACATTGCATTAGTCCCCTTGCATTTGCAATCTTAATCCTCTTGCATTAAGCTCCCATCATAACTGCATATTGCCTTGCAAAATCCTCATACTGCATTTAGATCCTTTTCAAAAACTTTGTAAAATCCCAAAGGAATTCAAATTTTAGAGTCTTACCTTATGTCATTGAAGAAAGATTCTTGACTTGGTCCCTTCTTCCCAAATTTCAAATTTCCCCCTTATCAATTGGTCTCACTCCATATTTTTCATCTTGGATTGGACCTAATCCCTTTTTATCCCTTTATCAAATTGATCCCTTTTAAAGTCAAGATCCCTATTCACTCTCCTAAGGTTAGGCTCTTAGGTTTGCATCCTTCCAAATTTTTTTTTTCAAAGTTGAAAATCCAAAAACATAGTTTCATAAGCCTAGTTGCTTTGCATATCATGCAAAGTCCAAATTTTCATTTGCATAAAGTCCTTGCATATCTTAGGTTTCATTTTTCATCCTAAAAGTGCTTTAGAAAAATAAAAAATATTGCACCTTCATATAGTCATCATGTCGATCTTCACTAGGTTCCAAGCATCCAAAAGGAAACAAGAAACTTATCAACCCATGTTTCCATCACAAGGAAAATCACAATTACCTTTTGATCCAAGATAAGGTGTACCTTTGCAACAACAAGATTTTGAGCCAAGACAAATGGCATCAACACAACCAAGCAATCAATCACATCAAGTCCATGCAAACATGATTCAAAAGTTGCAAACAAAGCTGGACAAAGAAAAGAAAATATTGGAAGATGAGCTAGAAGAGATAATGAAGAATAAGCATCCAAATGAATCTTTTGATGAATTTGACATGCAAATTCTTATTCATAGATCCAAGATACCAAAACTTACTTCAAGTCTCAATGAAGCAAATGAAATCTTCAATCAATTCCAATTCAATCACGTGCAAGAGCCAACATTTTTCAACCAAATCATAGATCATGCTCAATTCAATCAAGTTTTAGATCAGTCTCCTTGTGCTCAAATTTCAAATTAATCATTCAACCAAATTCCCAAGCAAACTTTTCAACTAGTGCGTGGCATAATTCAATTGGGGCCACCTCCTAATTATGAACCAATCTTCATTCCAATGCAACCAAGTGTCCCTCAAGAACCCAAATAACCTCTTGTCCCAATAATGCAAACAATTCAATCAATATCAAGGTCACCAAAAAATTTGCATTCAAGGACATTGCCTGGTGATGAAGTCCCTCTTATGTCATCAAATCAAACAAGTGTTTCAAAAATTGGATCTTGTAAACGAAGGAGATCAATTAAATAATTTACCCGTGTCTAGCAATGGCTCATTCCAAAGAAATCACATGGATGACATACCTATTTCCCCTCCAAACATTGACCTTCAAGAGACATCCATGTATCCCTCTACTCCATCGTCCCCATATTCCTCCCAAGAGCAGTTTCCCCCATCTCCATCAAGTGATTCTTCCAACAATGCAACCTTCCAATGGCTATCCATAAAAGAATTCCAAGCTAGTCCTATGCATAGCCCAAGTTCCTTTGAACCAATTCCACCATGTCCTCCAATTTCAATCAAGCCTATTCATGAGATTCCTATCCTAATTCCATCTTCCTCATATCAAAATGTTGAACCCTTTCAAGAATCCCCCTTTACATGTCCAAAGTCATATCCCGTGTCAAGAGGATGATAAAAAGCGCAAAGAAACATGTCAAAATATATCAATATCAAGATCCCAATGATGACCAATCCCGCCCAACTGTTGACCAAGATCCCACTATCTTTATCCCCGCTATCCAAGATGGTCGCATTGTCCCTAACTCTCCTATCCAAGATGATTCCCTTCCACTTCAAGACCAAAATGTCCGTACAAGTCCCATTGGCCTTCCACTTCCTAAGAAAGATCATGATCTCACTTCTATTTCTTCCCATGATCCCAGGCCAAGTCAAGATCAAGGTGTCCCTTCACCTTCATGTCCACCACAAGATCCCATCATCCCTCCAGATCCTCCTCAATACCCTTCCATCTCTTCATCTCCTTGTCCTAATCCTCCACATATCCAACAAGACCCTATCCTGCCTAATGATCCTATCGTTGCTCCTATTCCATCGCATGATCCCATTATTCCTTGTGACCCCCTTGTGATTCAAGCACATATATGCAAGTTGTTCATGAACCCCTTACACTTCAAATGGTTTCCCATCATTCTATCAAGTCTAGTCCACCTCATGGTCCTATAAGTCCTTCCATATCATTCATACCTCATAATAATGGACTCGCGTCTTGTAGCAAGTATCCTACTAGTCAAAGAAAGCATTATCAAGTTAAAGGGTTAAACCTCCATGCATAAAGAATATTAGAACCCTCTCATATCCAAGAAAATTCTAATGGCCATGGTCTTAATAAAAAATCTACATCTCAAGGTTTTGGTATCCCTTCAAAATCCACATCCAGACGTATACCTCCCCCTTCAACCCTTCCATCCATCTTAGGTCCATATATTCCTCCCTCCACTAGCTCACAACCCATTTACCCTTTCCCAAATACAAGTAAGAAAAGGCACACATCTTTGAGAACCTTCCATGCATCCATACAATTCCTATCCATCCATGAATTCCATTTCTTTTCCAAGCAATTTGGATGCCAAGCATAAAATCCACAAGTCAAGCAATCTACATGATATCAAGGGTCAACATGTCCAGTCTAATCGACATGTAAAAAAGAAAGCAAGATATGATCCTAAAAGAAAAATAAATATCAAAAAGGCCACAAAGGCCTATTGAGAAAAAAGAAAAATCAAAAGCGATATGGAATCCTAAATCCGTTATGCAAGCAATGCATTCAAAGCACCTCCAAAATAATGAAAAATCAAAAAGCATGTGGATTCCTGAGAAGCTCCTTGAAGAAGAGAGTCCCAAAGAAAACCAAAGTTAGCATCCAAATTTTCTATCCCTCCTAAATGTCTCCCACCTTCCAAATCCATTTTGGGTCCTTGTGTCCCAAACTCCATATCCATTCCTTTGTCAAATGCAAAATCTCTTTTTCCTCCATCACTCCATCACCCCTCAAGGTGTGTGCCAATGTTGTTCTTGCATCCATATCCATCCATTCAACATCCATCCTTCTTTCACTCCCACCATTATCCAACACCTATTTGCCAACCTTTCATCGATCTTGTTCACTCATTTTCATAAACCTTATCCATTCTTATCCAATCATCCACTTCATATCCCTTTGTCATTACCCTACTAACATCTTTGAGCATACTGTCATATTCATGGTCCCTTATTTCATGTCTCTCAAGAGAACCATCCAAAAATTACGATGCTTGAGTCCTTCGTCCATGTCATGTCATGCATCTAGTTTCTTCCAAAATGTCAAAAAAAGTAAAAAAAATAAAAAGTAAAAAAAATGAAAAAGAAAAAATTTGCCTTGATGAAAACCTGGCAAATAGGCATCTTGGCAACATAAAAAAAAGAGTCAAGAGAAATAATTTCATCCAATAGTAAAAACTTGGCAAACAGGCGCTTTGGGCAAGTACCATGATGAAAACACGACAAACATGCATCATGTGTAATTCTATGAACTTCTTGTAGTATATACTTGGGGCTAGATTTGATTCATGTTTTTCTATTCGTTGTCCTGCATTATCCCCAACATTTCCTCCATTATCCTATGCTTGTCATATCCCCTATAATATCAACATTCCTATCCTCTTTTCCCCAACTTTGATCTTGACACAATTACAAATCTTCCTTAAAGCATCACATGTCCTATCTTCTTTACATTGTCCTAATCCCTTTGGTCTATATCATCTATCCTATCACAACCTTTCATCCATATTCCATATCATATCCCCTATCCCATTCCCGATCTTGCTTATCCATTTCCCCTTTCCTAACCATATCCTATCATTTTCCTGTTCATATCATGTCATTATCCTATCCAGGTCTTATTATGTTCTTATCCAAATCCCTTTCTTGTTCTTGATGAAAATAAGGACGTTCAATGCAAAAACACGTTTTCAAAGAAAAATCGCTTGACATGTCCATTTCTCGCATTCCATCCACTGCACTATCTCATTACCTCATCATTGTCATGTCCAGTCCTTCAGCTTGGTAAAAAAAAGAACAAACATGTTATCCCATTTCCTGGATAATCCTTGGCACCTAGACAAATCTAATGCACGCAACCCTTGTCCTTCATCCATCTATAGATCCACTGGTCCTTCCAAAATGTCCTTCCCTTTCTAGACATTGGGGTCAATTTCAAAAAATCCACAAAAATTGCATAATGTCTTGAAAAAAATCCTAAAAATTGTAAAATGTCATGAAAAAAATCTCTAAAAATCAAATATGATCCTGAAAAAAAAATTCAAAAACAAATTGCATAATGTCCTAAAAAAAAAACCATAAAAATCACATGTGATGCTGAGAAAATCCCTAAAAAGCATAAAAAGTCATAAAAAAATCCTATAAATTGTAAAAAGTCCTGAACAAAGATTATCACAAAAAAACTCAAATATCTCAAAAATCTTAATTTTTTTAAAAGCTTCTTCAAAATATGCAATAAATTTGTACATACTTGTCTTTCTTTTGCGTAACGATTATAATGTTTGCAAACATCAGTGGCAAAATCATCATCCTGTGCTTAATGAAATCATGTTCTCACAAGCGCGAGCTAAAAAATTGTGATTCAACATTCAATCTGTTTGGACCTGTTTGATCTTTCAATCTTTACTATCAATCAATCTGTCCAATCTATCAAATCAATCATCCAATTAGTCAAACAACATCAATCTATCAAACAAAGAACATTTAATGCAAGTAACAACAAGATCAGAATGGTTGTTGGCTCATGTTGTTTTAGTGATTGTTTTATCTTTCAATGATTTTTCTTTTTTGATCATGTTCTTATGCTACTTGACGATATTATCTAAACTTATGAGAGTAGCTGGGATGGTTCATGACTGGTTTTTGCTTTGTCTTCTGCCTGTTTGATGATCTCAAGAACTTCTGGGGCATGTTTTCTATATGCTTCAGAACGGAGAAGATCATCCTCTGTTTGCATCATCTTTGTTTACACAAAAGGATGTCTTTCTCACTCTGGCTTTTGTGCCACAATGCACTGCATCTGGTTTTGCAATATCAAAATAAGCTCTTAGGACATAAATTGCACTTATGAAAAGCCAAAATATTTCTATCTTACTAACGTTTCTTCATCTAAATTCTGCTTTCTGCCTAACATTTCTTCAATCAATCCATGCAATCACTTTCTTTTCAAAAAAATTGTCCTCTTGTCAATTTCTGCCCAATTTTTTGAGGGGGCATCCCACCTCCATTATGTTGATCCACTGGGTCATGATTCTTAATTATTCTTTGACACAACTCTCATAATCACATTATATCAAAGATGGGAAAAATGTAGACACATAAAAATGGTTCAATGCTTGTGCCCCCTTTTAACATGTCTTCTATATTGTGTGTTTGATCTTTATCATTCACTAATATTGTGTCATTCTTCCATGTCATCAATTACTAACATTTCTCTCATTTTTTCCAAATTGATCATCTTCCTAAATAAATCCAAGATCATTCCAAACTCATTCGATTCCAAAATCATATCAATGTCTTATCAATCTCTTTCAATCAATCCTCTGGCATTGTCAAAGTTCATCAATGTTATTTTACCATCAACCATCATTTTGAGAGCATTGTCAAAGTTCATGGATGCCTCGCTGCCATTTTCACATTTTAGGAGCATTGTCCAAGTTCATCGATGTCTCATTATCTGTATTTATCCTCTGGCGTCATCCAAGTCCATTGATGCCATAATATCATTTCCAATCATCATTTCGAGAGCATTGTCAAATTTCATCAATGCCTTGTGATCTCCTAAACTATTCCAGAATCATCGAAATTGATCCTAATCCTTATCAATACTATCAAAATTTATTCAGTTGTACATTAACACCTTCAATTTGATCAATAATTCACTAATCTATCCTCTTGGGATGAATAACCCAAGGTTTTTCCCTATTCTTTATGAATAAATCATATTTATTCATTCTTATTCTAAGTCTTCACAATTAATTAATTAGCTAATTCTAATTTATGGGATTTTATGATTTCATAAATGCTAATTTTGATTTGTGAGGAATATTGATTTATTTATTGAATTAAATCCTCCTAATCCCACCTAATTTTTCATATCCTTAATTGTGATTCATATCCCTATTAAGTTGCTTTATGATATCCTCCATATCTCCTTATTCAATTCTCCCCTAATCATGCTTCCAATTTCCTACCACCTTTTCCCTCCATTATGCATTGATTTTATGCATTCTAATTCACCTAATTGCCTCTCGTTTTCTATAAATTGAGATGCAATCCTCTCATTCAA
>MU215832.1:97789-109431 GCA_018584345.1 Thuja plicata
AACAGGTTGCAAGCACCTTTTCTTTTCTTCTGACGAGTTTGCGACATACCCTAATCGCCAAGTTGGGAGGACTTTTTCCCTAGGGCACTTTTCTCTTCAAACTTTGCGACCACCGTTGGATCTTCTGACTCTTTCATCTGACGACAGTCATTTAATCGTCAAATGATCGGGCATACCCTTAAATTATTCCCAGACACCGCGATTGAAGGCAAAGCACCCTAGTCTCGAAGTCGCTAAATCCACTTCTTTCCTTCTGGCGGCCATGCGACTACCCACTTACCTTATGACAGATGTCACCCAATCATTTGTTCACTTATTTCACACTGGAGAATTGAGTCATTATTATTTTCTGGCGACATCCCGACTACACTTTGTCGTAAACCTCAAACAGTTAGTCGCGTAGTCTGAGCTGAAATCTCTTAACCACCACTTTATTCCAAGACCACGTGACTGAAGGAAAACTTAATTGTTAGCTTTGACATGATCTGGTAATAACGCAACACAAAGTAATCATGAAGTCTGAGAACCTTTTCATAACTGCTTGACTTCTCCCGCGATCACCCGACTAACAGTGGGTCCCATCTTTTACAAAGCTTATAACATAAAGATCTTGCGACTACCCGACTGAAAGAAATCTCTAAGTCTCAAAAAACTGAAGGAATATTCTAATTCTGAATGAGACTACGTGACACAAGGAAAAAGAAAAGTTGGGAATAGTTTTGGAATATTCGCTGGGGGTAACGCGACGAGGTGACCTAACTTATAACACATGCCTTAAGTGAATGAAAAAGCAACGTTGAAACATAAGGCATGACTTAGGGTTTATTGTTCTTCGTTTAACACTTGGAAATGACTAGGGTTTTCAGGGTTTTTGCAAATTTGGCAAGGTTTAGACTTGAAAACCTAAAAATTGACATGGAGCAGAACAAGGAATGAGGAGAACCAGCAAAAATAGGAAATACGACCAACACCTTTAATACTGCACAAGTGCATCCTCATCCTATTGACTGCCTTAAAATTCCCCTACCTCCTCATCATGTTAACCACCTTCATAGTCTTTAAAAATATTATTTCGCACAACCTTGTTTCACATCTATTTTTGCACAGGAAGTTACAAAATCTTGAAGTTGTTGGGCTGGATCTAAAATCTTGAAGTTGTTGGACTAGATCTCTCTCAAGGATTTGCGTGGACTAGATCTCTTTCATGGATTTTCATTATAAAATACATGTTATAGAGGTGAGTACTCAGACAATAATGAATGCAATGTTATATTCATTAAAATTATTACCGTTCCTTATTTTATTCGAATTTGAAGTTTAGTTGTTCTCTTATGACCACCTCTGCAATGTCTTTCACTTAGTTATTGCTTCTCACTATTCATTAAGAATTTGTAGAAAACTGTGGGCATTGAAAGAGCCCTCTTTTCCTTATTAAAAATATTTTTTTTATTGATGGAACTCGAGAATAAAGCACAAACTCTATACCTAAATTCAGAAATACAAACTACGCATTCCAAACCGCTTTCTTCAAATTGTCCACATTGTAAACAAATATAGGCAAAGTGTTAGAATAGGAAAAACCCTATTCTCCCATGAACACCTACATGCAAACCTGTCACATGGAAGAAGCAAAGACAGAAGACAGAAGAAGTTATGGAGGCCAAAAAGCTAGAGATATCATATCCATGTTCAAAGAATGAATTTCTATTATGAACAAAATGATTACAATACAATCTCCTTACAAAATACAAATAGGTGAATCCTTATAAAAGGAAACACGAAACCCTAAAAGGGAAAACCTAAGGTAAGCTTAAGCAACTAGAGTGAATAGGTGAGTTAGTAATTAGATCAAAATAATTTAATTAATAACTCAAAGGTCTATTACTCTAACACCCCCCCTTAAGATAAGCTTAGGGAGAAGAAAAACCTAGGAAACTACTGCAGAAAGCAGGAAAGATGGGTCCTGGCAACAAGGCCTGAGGAGGCACCCAAGTACAAGAAATCTCTGTGAAATGGGGAAATAAAGAAAACCCAATGGGAAAAACTTTACCCCAAAAAGAGATGAACTAGATGAAGGAAACAAAGCCTCCAATCTAGGAAAAAAGTTCCATAGAAAGGAACAAGAAAGAGAAAGAAGCATCTCCTAAGCATGAGGCTGCAAATACTGTTAGAAGTAAATGCTGGAAACCCCACTAAAGTGCATGACCAGGTAAAGAAGACAAAGTCTAAAGAGCTGATCAATCGAGCCAAGGAAGCAATAGAACTAACAGGTGAACCCCCCCATAATCCTGAACTGGGAGAGGTGATAGGAACACTGAAATGCAATGCCAGAAACATTTGCAGAAAGAAGAATCAGGAACACCAACAGTGCAACAGAAGTATAAGCACAGGATAAAGGGTGGTGTCACCGACACACAACATGGGATAATGTCATGGAAGGTATGCTCCCTTGACAAAGGTGGATGAGCACAAAATGGAAAAACATCATAACCCCCCATGGCACTTTATAACTGAGTGCGAGTACAAAAAACACACAAGGTGCTCAAAATCCCAGAAATACAGAAGTAGGAACTTTATCTCAGTGCATTTATAGAAAATAAAATGCTACAGAAGAGAAGCATACAATTCTCAGAAGTCAGAAAGAAGAGTGATCCAGAAGATCAGAAGGAGAGATCCCAGGACCTGTAGAACCCAAGTAATCTGCCAGAGTGTGAAAGAGCAAAACTCAAAGGAGAGAGAACCTAGAGTAGAATCTAGAAAAAAGACCCCTGCAACTGAAAATTTTACTGAACCAACTTTCTGATGATATCTGGTTTGTCAAAAATGGAGTCTGGATGAGCCAGATATGGCTCCTAGAAGGTAGAAAATAGACATCAGACTTTGATAGAAAAAAACATTATCAAAATAATAGAGCCAAAAAACCTAACCACCATGGTTAGAAAGAGATCGGAAAGAGATTTTCGATGATATAATGAAGTGCAAAAAAGGCCTCTGTATGCTTCAGTTAGAGAAAAAATAGTGAGAAGGGCTCAAAAAGTATCAAAATCTAGGTTTTAAGCCCTTGGGGCTAAAAAAAATAAGCCCCCTGGGAACATGGCACATGCAGGGGGCTGGGCTGGAGCCCCTGGTCACCAATGTGACTGGCCACTGGCAGTAAAAGCTTGCGGGGGCTAAACATCCCCCCGGGTAGCGCAGAGGTAGCGCGGAGGAGTTGGGTGGCACAGAGGAGGCCCACACAGTGGCAGAGCCAGGCACTGAATGGTAGGGGCCGCGAAAAGGGGCAGCGGGCCAGCAAAGGTGGGCGGCGCTGCTATGGCCGGAGGAGCAGGGGCTGGCAGAGGGCCGGCGGAGTGGTGCAGGGCAGCGGGGGCTGCGGAAGAGATGGGCACCAGGGGAGAAATGTCAACAGAGCCGCTGCCAGAGGAGCCCGGAGCGGTGGCGCGGTGGCGCATTTGAAAATACATAGCCCACGCTTTAAAAAAGTGAAAAAACCTTTGAAAAATAGCATTTTTTTAATTTTTTTAATTTTTTTTCTTAGTTTTCATGTCGTACGGCACTAGAAACTAAAAAAAATTGCCTCCGGAGCCTAGATGTCCAAAATGGACAAATTTTATGTGGTTTATAAGGTTTTGGGGTGCTCTGAGCCCAATGGAGATGTCTGTTTGAGCCCAAAGTGACTAGAACCAAAGCCTACCCCTAAATCACCACAAAAAACTCTAAAACCCTTGATAACCTTCCTATTTCTAGCACGCTTCAATGAAACATGAACAACGAGCAGCAAGCGAGCTCTGATATCGTGTTAGAATAGAAAAACCCTATTCTCCCAAGAACACCTGCATGCAAACCTGTCACATGGAAGAAGCAAAGATAGAAGACAGAAGAAGCTATGGAGGCCAAAAAGCAAGAGACATCATATCCATGTTCAAAGAATGAATTTCTATTATGAACAAAATGATTACAATACAATCTCCTTACAAAATACAAAGAGGTGAATCCTTATAAAAGGAAACATGAAACTCTAAAAGGGAAAACCTAAGGTAAGCTTAAGCAACTACAGTGAATAGGTGAGTTAGTAATTAGATCAAAATGATTTAATTAATAACTCAAAGGTCTATTACTCTAACACAAAGCCCCCAAAATTGCCTTGTCGAGACCCACATGCATGAGATGCTCCTCCTGTGCAAAATAAAACAACCCAAAAATGCTCCTCCAGTGCAAAATAAAACAACTGGCACAACAGAGAATTCTGACATCGCCTGTGAGAATTTCTGGTAGAGAATTATTATTTTAACCTTGAAGGCATCCATTTAAAGATGTAACCTATTATTTTTTAATTTTATACATATTTATTCTATAGAATTAAATATGAAAGATAATAAAATTTTATGAAAACACCTCCATAAAAACATTTTTAAAAAATCTTACTAGAAACCTCGTCCATTAAAAAAATAATAAAATTCTATGAAAACACCTCCATAAAGTCATTTTAAAAAAATCTTACTAGAAAGCCCATCCATAAAACCACACCATTATCCTTATGGAAACACATTAATAGAACCACACCCTTATCCTCTCTTAGCTCACAATCATCTGATGTTCACTATTCATTTTAAACTCTTTGTATTGCTAATGCACTTTTGATCTTTACAACAAATGCGATTGATTATTAATGCACCCTATAATTTAGCATTCATAGCACAAAAAAAATGAAATGCCCAGCTCAAAATATAAGATCATTGTTATTTATGTTGGCAAGTTGACTATACTGGTATATATGAATCTATTTAGTGTTTTCATTATGACAACAAAGTCATATGAAGTTTTGGAGTCAACACACATTATCAGAAGATCAGAAATTGGCTAAGTAAAGAAGACTGGATAGTTAGCAGAGTACCATAAGAATAGAGCATCAGTGCAAGTGCATATGACCAAGTTAAGGCATGTGCCTTTGAAGATAATCTTGTAAGTATGTATTCATGCTAATTCTAAGAGAGCATGATCAGATCTACAAGTATGAAGAAGTTATAGCAAGATGAAGTGACTGAGACAGTAAAGGGCAGAACATGACAGAGCAAGGAATAGACTGTTATAGTTTTGATTAGCGTGTGTTGATTTGTTATTCAAATTCTATGTTCCTTGGAAGATAAGCTTATGAGTATGTGTACATGCTAAGTATAAGAGAGCATGATTAGATCTACAATTATGAAGAAGATACAACCAGTTGAAGAGGTACAACCAGTGAATGCCAAAATAGGACAGAGATCATGGAAAGAGCCGACAGAGATTGTTTTGGTACAAAATTTTCACATATCCTTAGGACTTGTGTCTTTATATTAGTGATTTTTAGTGACCTAATAATGTGTGGTTAAAGGTGCATGACTTGATTCATCCGGAGCAATAAGTTAGAGCTATTTTGGTGGAGCGGACTGTGTGAAGAGATGTGTTCGGTTTGAGTAAAGCAGTTATAATTAATGTTGTGCTAACTTAATGAAGGGTTGCATGCTTAGTTAAGTGATCAAGATAGATGGTAAAAGGTTCCCTACAGCTAACATGTTTGTGTCCTTTGAGGAAGTACTTATAGAAGGTCATTTGTGATCAGAAAAGTTGCAAAAGCCAAAGATAAGAAAAGCAGAGCAGAGTGTTAAAGCAGCAAAGATATATCTGTCATATGTTGATGATATAGATATTAAAAGAGAATATTTCAGAGTGAAGACAAGATTTTTTTAGTGATTAACAAGGGGTTAAATCATCAGAACACAAAAGGAACTGATCATAAAAGCAGTGTCACAGTAGCAGTTCACCTTGCAGATAAAATGTGTATCAAAGATCCAGAAGGTTGTAGCCTTCACCATTTGGATATTGATTCCTTGGATAGTGAGTCCACCACCCCTAACAGGGTTATTATAAAGACTCCTAACAGGGTCCAACCCTTAACAAGGTCACTGTACTTCATACATTGTAAAGACAACTCCTAACAAGGTTAAGGATCTTCTAACAAGGATCATAAGAAACTAGTACAAAATATTTGTGGGTAATAATTCCCACCAGGGTTTTCACTTGCATTGGGTTTCCCCATAATCATATTTGGTGTTATGAGTTGTGTATGTTTATCTTACTTGCATTGATATTTAGTTCAGTACTTAAGCATTAAAGTTAAGATTCAAGATGAGAAGAAAAAGTATTAATAGATAGATCACTGATTCACACCCCCCCCCCTCTCAGTGATCCTAATTCTAACAATTGGTATTAGAGATATGGTCCTCAGAAAATAGGTTTAACCACTTGAGGAGATCATGGAAAAGGTAGAAATGAAACACTTGAAAAAGAATCTTGAAGCAACACTTGAAGAACTTGACACATATGAAAAAGAAAATGAAGATCTTAAACTAAAAGTTAATGGCATGCAAATACTTATCAAGAAACTGAAAAAATAATTAAGGAATTGTTCTTGAAATGATTTGGGAGAAGTACTCAAAAATTTGAATGAAGAAAATTCATCTCTGAAGGATTAGATTGAAGAATTAGATGAAAAGCTATGTAACAATCAAGACGCCTATGATGATCAAGTCAAAGTAAACAAGCAGTTAGATGAAGAACTAAGACAAGAAAACATGGAAATCTTGGAGCTAAGAAACAACAAATAGAAGATGGAATCCGAATTGATTGCAGAAAAGAATCATATTGACAAGTTACACACAAGCAAGGATCTGATAGAATCAAAGTTGCATGCTCAAAAGGTTAAAGGAGATACCAAAAGTATATGATACAATGAAGCACAAATTCAGATTGATGCCATGCGAGAAAGAATGAAAGCAATAAAGGACATCATAGGTACTAAGGAGATTGGAAATTATACTAAAGACAATGTTGAACCACCTAAGGATGAATGCAAGCTAGTTGACTGTACTTGTTATGACTGTAACAAGCATGGACATATTGCAAGGAATTGTAAAGAGGTAAGAACCTTTAATTGTTACTGTTATTCATGCAATAAATTTGGTCATAGAGCTATGAATTGTAAAACAAGTCACAAGAACAAGAATCAAAATAATCAAAGAAATCAGAATCAACAAAGAAAAAGAAGTTATCCTCAGCAAAATGTTAGAATCCTTCAAAACATTACATGTCAGATATGTAATTACAATGGACATACAACCAAGCAGTGCAGCATAATGAATAATAACATCAGACCTCCTATCATTTGTCACTCATGTGGAAAATATGGACACATCTCTAAGAATTGTAGATCTAGAGCGCAAAGACAGGAAAGCCCTAACACTAGTACATTTAACCCTAATTTTTGACCTAAATTTCCAACCATGCATTACATTTGTTTTGCTTGGTTAGAATATGGAAGGAAAACTTTGATTATTTTTTTAATCCATTCCTGTGTTGGTCGGAATTACGACAACCAGGACATTTTATCATAATTGTGAAAAACACGATAAATATAACTTAAGAAAAAGGTTTCATTTCAATTCATTGTGATTATGCAGCAAATAAGAGTTGAAGGGGGGCATGAATAGAAGGCACACACACATGCCTTGAAGCAATTGAACAAACACCATCTATGCATGATCAAACAAAAGGCAGATTTGTTTCAGACTTACACAAAATTAGGTTGGTATCGATGAATCCTTTATAGACTTACATGTGTTCTCATTCTATTTGTATTGTGTTTATCTGGAATTAAACTATTTGTCCATTTGCAACAATATGGGTTATGAAGTGCTGTTAGTTTTCAATTTGAGTAGCCCAATTAGGGTTTCTTTGTTTCATATGAGATGAATAAATTGCATATGGATTTTGCATGACAAACCTAGCAAATGAATCATGACAAACCTAACATCTGCAGAGTTTATTTGGATTTTGGCTCACCTATTATTTGGTTGCAATGAATGTCGATCTTGGATACTATGAGGCACTCGATCAAACATTTCACTACATTACCCATGCATCCTTCAATTGCTAATCAATACCAAACTATTGATTTGGACAAGATTCCACACTCGGGATTGCCAGCCTAATTGAAATCCTCTTACCTATTTGCGTGAACTCCATGTTCCCAAATTTCTTCAATCTCTTCTTTCTTTCTTAGGAATTATGGTGATCAAAATTCTTCTATTCTTGGTAAGTTTTTCTTTCAAAAATAGTTGAAACATTCTGCTATAAAAAACTTATTTCAAATGAGAATACACTCAGAATAGTTACTCCTACTTTGACTTAAGATTTATAAGGTTGTACAAGTCCACAAACCTAGCAAAAGAGACACTATCTAGTTCATCCTTTTTCCATTTCCCAGTAAGGCACATGCATCTTTACAATGATTTATTTGGAATTGCTTGTAAAGTTTTAATAGAGTAGATTCATACCTGTAGAGGACTAAGATCATAAACAAGGACCTTTTCATCACTCCATTGACATTTTCCCAAAGACCGGTGGAGAAATTTTCCCAGCCATGATCCCGAGCCAATCACAAAAGTTGTTGCAAACACCATTCAATTAACTTTTTAATTATGTGCACATAAATTATGTTAGAAAAAAAGGCTCACATTCAGCTGTCTAATATGTGTCATGATCTTGCAAAATCAAAACCATTTGCTATATCCAATAGCTAACAAACATTAAAATACAAAATTTTGTGTGCATATGTGCTTGACATGATGTGCCCCAAGCTCAGTTATAACTTCCTATAAGAATATTTTGACAAGCATAGTACTTACAGTGTCAAAGAGTAGTTACCTAGAGATGTGGGATATGGAGACAAGTACATTGTTTTGAAATAGGACGCATGATTTTTTGAATTAGGGTACAACTATATTACACATGAATGTAATCATCAGGAGGTGTTGATACAGGATATCAGTCATAGAATGAGGTCCTTGTTCTAGAACCCAAGTTATGTCCCCAAGAACAACCAAAGTCCATAGGCCTCTACTAATAATTGCATTTGTTCAACATTAGGAAAGTATCATCATATCAGATTAGTACAAATGAATCCACTTAATATTCACTGTTACAGTGAATCCTATATGGCATAAGCATGATAAATTTCTAGTATTGGTAAGATAAAAAATTGGCAACTTAATGGCAAGTTGGAGTATACACCTCGTACATGGTCTATTGTTGTATGCATTCTTACATTTATTTGCACTTTGATAATGCCACTCTACCCTCTCGAATATTTATATGAACTTTACAACAACACAAACATGATATCTCATCCTTTATTAGTTGGGGTGCTTGTATAGCTCCACTTGCATATCAATAGCATTTTGCAGTTGCATGGCTTATAGGTATTTCATTCATTAATCAATGCATTGACATGCAGATTCTTTGCCAAAATAAAAGAAGATGTGGTTTCCCAATAAAATTCTTTGCAAATTTTTATTTAATTCTTTATATTTTCGTCCAACAACATCTGCATAGAATCATATGTATTTATAGTGTGGCTTTTCCTCTATCTTACAAGGCCTCGACTACATGCACTAGATATAAGAACTCTTGCTTCTCTTCTTTTCAAGGTCAGTGGCAGTTGTTGCAGCTTTCTGGTTCAGATTCTAAGCGTGGCTACTATCTTCTTTGTTCATACTTTACACCTCCATAGTGATTATAACTAGAACCAATTGTATTTTTCATAGTATTTGTGACATATAATGTCACCCTTTTCATTGGATCTCAGCCTTATGCTCTGCTACTCCATCATCTTTATGATTTGTATCTAGTTTCTCTAATTCCCCTTTTAGAAATATGACCTCCTGCACTTCCCCTTTATATTATTCATTAATTACCCCTTCAAAAGGTGGTGTTTTAACCTCCATACTTGAACAAAATGTCTCCAAATCATCTCAAAACAACTCTTCAATGTCTTCTTGATTTTTTTGCATAAGAGGCCTTCTTTTGACTTCATTGTAGCTTTCTTCAAAGTTTGATAAGACCTCAACTATAAACATAGGCTTTGATTTGACAATTTGTTCAACTTTAACATCAACCTCTTTCAAAAGAGTCTCATTATGTTCTCCTTTATATTATTCATTTTGCTATCCCAGTTCATTTATTGGCATAGAACATGATGCAATATCAACCTCTTAAACAAACAATAGAAGTTACTTAAACAAATCAGACAATACCTCATGCTGGTAATCATTTGTTTTCTCTACACCTTGTTTCTCCAGCTTGCTATGTTCTTAATTTTTCTGCAACAATTTTGATTTTTGACTTTCCTCTTTAAATGAAGGTTAACCAATTATGTTTGATTCCTCCTCTACCTCAGAAAATCCTTTACTTTCCTCATTAGAACAACTCTATTGAGATACAATGGGACCCACTAGATAAACTTGTCAAATTTGTGGGGTTATTTGAAGGTAAATAGGCTCTTCAAGAGGCTTCTCTTGAGATACAATAGGCTGAACTTGCTCACGTATAGGATCATCTTCTACAAAGCATATGGTATTAAACATAGGAATATCCTTTCTAGAAACAGGGTTAGGGAAGGTACCAGCTAACTGAGCTTCTTTCTAAGGTATGTGTTCCTGCAATGAAGGAGAGAATTAATTGTTCTTCTAACCTTTTTAGAATAGAAAGAAAAACCTATGGTAGATCCACTTTTGTACTCATTAGTTTCCCCTCATGGTTCTTTCTTTGAGCCTCCAACTCTTTTTTGCAGAGCCCTTTTTGTGCAACTAGCTCCCTTGCAAGATTTGCTTCATATGGATTCTTTTGTGCAGTCAACTCTTTTGCAAAAGTATTCCCAAACTCTCTACATTTCACTTCCAATTTTGGATGATGAAGTTGGGCTTGATAAGCCAAATCCTCCAGCTCATGAAGATAATCCTAATAAGACCATTCTTCCTCATCAATTTTTCTTTGTTGCAGATCTAACTCTTATTGCTCTTTAATTTCATTTAGCTACTCAGTGAAGCCTTTCAAAGTTTTTAGCATCATTTTATTTATTTATTTTAGCTCTTGGATTTGAGGATTTTGAGGTTGGTTAGAAGATTAAGAAGAGATGGGTTGGTTGTGGGCATGATAAGAACGTTGGTGACTTAATGTTGATAGGTTATTTTAGCTATACATAGTAGTCTGTTCAACTTGATATGGGTAAAATCAATGTATCTGTGTATCATTCTCATGTATGGGGGTAATAGCATGTATTTCCATGAAATGAAGACATGTTAAGAAATTCATATACACTGTAAATTTATAAAAACTTTAGAAATAAGGACAAATCAAATTTGGCCTTTGTACATACCAACACTCTGTCTTCTCTTTACTAGTGGATTTGAACTTGGAATCACTAGGTGTGATGTTTTCTTGCCTCCAAAGGCTGATATCATTGATATCCAAACTAAATACAAGCAATGTGTAGAAAAGATTTGGAGAAAAATATACCAAGGTATCCCATTGGGCATGGCAAAAACTATTATTACTGATATTTGCACCCTAGCTAAGCCAAGACTTACCCAACCTGTGAAACATAAGACTAATTTCAAGTTGTGGGTGACCTATGGTGAACGTAGACCTCCAGATTGAAGGGTTGGTTCCATTGAATCAACTCCTAAACTAACTTTTTTGATAGGGAAAGAGAGGAGAAGATACTTGAAATGAAATGCTAAATGGTTCAAAGGTGATTTGCTAAACTT
>MU215832.1:124331-143045 GCA_018584345.1 Thuja plicata
TGAGAGAAGAAGGTATGCAATAGTATTAACTACTAGTATAATGTAATAATGCACTAATTAGTGATCTTTATATCTATATCCTCTAACATATTTCAAACTTTTCATAGGTTGCAGGACACATCAAAGGTAACAAAGGTCAGGCTGCAAAAGATTGGGCAGCACAGACTTGGCTCTGGTGGATATTTCAAAATTAAAGCACAAATTGTAAGTAGTAGTAAATGAATTGCAAAGAAAAAATATTTATAAAATGCAAATAATTTTGTTTAATCAAAAAATATAAGGCTCTGAATTTAATGTAGAGGCCATGACAAAACAAAAAAAAATTACCTTCAAGGAAGGCTATCAAGCCATGGCTGAATGCCTATGCAAAGCTTCCACTGGCCCAACTCAAGAGTCTCCTACATCATGTGAACAGGTAAATATGCCAAAAAATATATTAGAAATTGAATACTTGAGCAACAATCTATTTGATAATAATATGCATGACATTGCAATGCAACCTCTTTGTAATACCCACTCATGTTTTACTTTTTAGTTTGTAATGTCGTACTCTTTTAGGCATTGGTTTCAGTTGATTGGCTGAATTCTTTTAGGCCACATTTCATGTGAGTTGTTATTATTTCTTTTGATGATGATACTTGTTTATGATGTCATGATTTTACCTTATGCATAGATAGATGTGATGATGTTTTCATGTTGATTATCATATATTATTTTCACATTATGATATACTTACCCCATACTCGCATGTGTATGGTTGTCTTATATGTGAATGTACTTATTGATGTGTTGTTTTGGTAGAGGATGGAGACGTAGTTACTTGCTTTGGCAAGATCCACATGTTTGACTGATCCCTATCATTGTTTGCGATATTATATTATGTATGTACATGCATGTTTTTTTATGACAGGATTGCAGGTATAGGGCATCATCTTCCTTGAATTGGCAGGAGTGAGCGTGCCCATAAATATTCATCTCAATGGTAAAGAGGGGAGGTAACATATAGATCCAAAACCCTAACCTAATCCTAATCGTCCTAATGTTGGATGAATTTCAGTATGACTACCCTATCCGAATTTGTCTAGGTTGACAGAATTTGAATACCCTTTCTCTTGTATATGTGTGTGCTTTGCTTGATTATGCTTTCAGGTGATTTTCAGACTATTGAGTGATTTTTCATATTCTGTGATTTAATGGATTATAGTTGAATTAATTATTTGATTATATCCTAAGTTTATTTTAAATAATTAATTAAATTGAAATATTTGAATATTTTGATTTAATTAATTATTTAATTGAAAACTATAGTAAATCTGCTTATATGATTAATTAAATAATTAAATATCTAGTTGCATGCATTATTGTGACATAAATATTTAATCTATTTAATTAAATATTTTATTAATTACATGTGCATAAATGTGTTGAAAATGTATTTTCAAATTGAAATATCTCAACTTGTAATTAGGAGTCAAAGTTTAGTTGAGGCAATAAAGCATATTTTAATTATTTAATTTGGATTTACTTTCAATTTTCAAGTTGAGTTAAATTAGAGATTGACTTGGGATTTGTCATCAACCTTTGCGTGTTTAGGGGAATTTGAATCTCTTTAGGGGGATTTGGTCATTCATTCTCTCATAATAGGTTTTTGAGATTTGGAGAGCTCTTGGTGATTTTGGGGTTTTTGAAGAATTGTGGATTGTTGTGGATCCTTGTTGCTTTGAAGTTTTCAGGATTTTCTATTGCTTGTGTGTGTGTGCTCAGATCTTCATTGTTGCCAGATCTGTGGTTGAATTAGGCTTGAGGGTTTTCAGATCTACTTCCATCATCTAAGCTACATTCCTCTGTTTCTAGTATTGGAATCATGGTAGGATTCATTTGCCATGTGTGGTTTCAGTTTTGTAGATCTGAGGTTTTTTGTGTTGTTTTAATGCATGTTCATTATTTGGGCTTTTAAAATGGCTTATGGTTGTTTCTACATTTTTGGGTGTTTATAGAAACCCTAGATCTAAATTTCTTTCATTCTATGTGTTCTTAGCATCGTAGGGTTATGCTGTCAAAATTTTGGGAAGAAATTCCCTCTAGATCTCTTAGAAAATGAAAAATTAATCCATGTTATAGTTTAAACAATAGAGGAAAATTAATGTATGGATTATTGGGGTTTCGATGTTTTCGGGTGATTATTAGTAGCTTGGATTTATCATTTTCATGATTATGTATTTCTTGGCATATTATAGTCATGCTGTCAAAAATTTGTGAGTAGATCTCCTATAATTCTCCTAGAAATCAAAAAATTAATCCTGCCTATAGTCTAAACTATAAGGAAAAAAATAAATAATTAGTTATCTTCTATTTGCTTATTAAAAATTAAATGAGTTGGAAAAAAAACAACCCTCTGAAAAAGTACAGACTAGTAAAAAAAAAGATTACCAGAGAGAAAAAAAATTAAAAAGCCTACTCAGTTTTATAATTGCCATTTTCGAAAATTTCTTATAAAAAAAAAAATTTAATTAAATTATCTATTTAAAAAATATCTTTTGTTAAGGAAAATGTTTTTTAAAAAAATATATATTTGTAAAAATAAAACTGGTAAAGTTACATGTTTTAGCGCATTGTTTTATTTAAAAAAAGTTTTTAAACTTTTGTTTTTTTTGGTTTATGTGGGAAGGTGGGGAGCGGTGGGCTCCACCCACCCTCTCCACGGGGCACCGGGCCTGCGACAGCCGGCACTGCCGTAAGGCAGACCAGACTGCCAACGACAGACATGGTCTACCCGCGGTTTGAACCGCCGAAGGGAAAGGGGGTGGGGGTACGTGGGGTCCACCTCCCACCATATCGCATGAAAGTTGTTTTAAATTTCTTTTGTTTTCTTTTAAAAATTCAACTTTTTGTTTATTAAAAATAGTGCATAAGGTATATTAAATGTGTTCAGGTTTGTTTATTAAAAGGTAGTTTTTTTAAATTTAAAATCATTTTTTTTACATTTTATTTGATACTAAATTTAATTAATGTTTATGTTGTATTTTAAATTTTTTTATTAATAAGTTTATAAAATATTTTAAAATGCAATTACAAATTAATTTATAATATGAATAGTTCATATTATATTAGTCTTAAAATATGGTTATTTAATAATACATTTAGTTGCTAATATGTTTATTATTAATTGTTATTAATATGTGAATATTAATTTTAATTAATAGATATATAATTGTTAATTTTAATTAGTACGTAATTATTTTAATTAAAGTTATTCAATGTGGGTTGTAATTTGAGGTGATTTGAGACTATAGGATTGGATAATTAATTTGATTTAATTAAATGGTTATCTTGAGTAGACTATCTAGTTACTAGAGGTAGTGTTAAATAGTTTTAATGCAATTAACTTTAATTATGTCAGATCAAGTTATTGATTAGATGAAGACTTTGAATGCATTATCTATAAGTATTTACATCGATATAGTTTATTTTTCAGTCCTTTAGGACGTTTTGGTTTCTATGCATCTTTATGGATCTCTAGTGCTTGTATATGTTGCTATTTGGGGCATTAGATTACCGAGGATGTATACAGAGGCTGGGGAGTGTTTATCTTTTTTGTTACTTCATGGCGTGTGTTATCAGATGTTACCCTAAACTAACCATGTGACCCCTTCGATTATGTTATTTGCTAGTGTACCTATGTGACCGTTCCTATTGTATGGGATACTGATTTGGGGTACACTAGGGTTGTGACCTATGCTAGATCTGTTAGGATCTCTGAGCCTTGGGTAGGTTATCTAGATGTGTAGTAGGGGTTGGCTTGCAATAAGTTCCGTGTCTGTAAGAGACTACTGGATTGCTTATTGTGGAGTTTCTTAATAAGTGATAACTAAAGACATATTTGGGGATATTAAAATGGGTTAATAAGATGTGTCCTCACCCATGCTTGAGTGCTAGTATAGGCTAAGATGGTGTTGAGAAGATATTAGTTGCCCTGCAAGGTACCTGACATAGTTAGTGGCCTTGTCAGTATGAGAGGACATTAGCTTTATGTATGGTTAGTTAGGTGCCAAAATCCTTTGTGATTATCGAGGCTAAACTTAAGGGTTAGACGTACATGATGACACCTTCATTAACACATGCTAGTTTTCCTACATTGTCAGTTGCCTCTAGATCAGTGAGTCTTACCTTTTTGTGATGATTAGTACAACGGATTAGAGAGCTATGAGGATCCCTTGCTTGGTGGTTATACCTTGTTGGTTTTGGATATCTGATTGGGATCTGTTGTTATCTCCTCAGCACGGTGGGGTGGACCTTTGTGGTTCCACACGGATGGGTGGTAGTGATTCTTTACCCATTGAGATTCGATGTCCTTGTACCAGCTGCTTGATGGTTCTTGCAGATGAGCTCTTTATGTTCCTTTATCATTTATTATGTAATTTTATTATTGTAATCTTGTAGTAGAGTATCACATGTGAAACCTAATTTGGATATTGTAATAATAAGTACATTAGAGTGATTACCACATACCCTGTGACATGTGCAGTGGATGTGTGTTATGGAAGTTTCATGGTTATCCATGAGGATTGTAATTATGGTTATGTAACTTGTATTTGTTATGTTTAATAAGATGGAATCTTTTGTTATATTGTTAGTTGTGTTTTGCTTTAAGTAATTCAATGTCATGGGACCCTTGAGTCGTGTAATCTATGTGAGTGTAAGACATGTGTATAAATGGTAATCACTTCTGCATGAATGTATGTTTCTTTAAGTTAACTTTAAAAAAAAAATTATTCAGCACACATAGTATCATGTTCTAGGTTAATCTCTCTTGGGTTCCTTGGCGGGGCATTACATATGGTATCAGAGCTCTAGTTTCTACACTGGGAACTCTGGGAAGTGTACACTCATTAGGTTGTGTCTAGCTTAAACTTGAAACTTTAAACTTAAACTTAAACGTAGACATAAAATTCTGATGTATTTAAAACCATTACTTTATGATTATTTGAATTCTTTTGATGCTATTTGGGTTTGGTTTTAGTTCTAAGTTGTTTGGTTCCTTTGGTTGCTTCAAGTATGGAGTGTGTTGAGTCTAGAGTCGTTGCTAGGAGCCTTGATCAGGATCAAGATGTGAAGATTCAACACCTTGTCATAGAGCTTAATGACCTCATTGATGGAGGAGTTTGAGCCTTCCAATGCCAAGATTTTAGGGATGTAGTTTATAAGGCTGTGTTGGTTGAACAGGATCATGTAAAACAATAGAGTAAGAAACTCTCTCAGGGTCGTAGTGGTCATTTTTTATTTAAGAAATTCTGTAACTGTCGGTGCATCAGGCATTTTTATGCTAACAAGTGCAAACAGACAGTTCAGTCAGCACTGAGTGTGTATCAGGATGTCAGTAGAGATAGTTTTCAGCAGTCTAGTGCGCGCTCCAATGGGAGAGACAATTTCAGAGGCACCAGATGTTTCACTTGTGGAGAGTTTGGCCATATTGCGGTGAATGGTCCACAACATGCGTCTCAGTTTTCTGAGCAGAGACCTGCGACTTCTGAACCTATAGTTGGGAATGTTGGTAGATCTCATGGAGCATATGCAGCCTTGGATTATCATCCTTCTGTGTATCATCCTCCTATAATTAAGTCTGCAAGTAGAGGACCTGCAGCTGGGTTCCAGTTTCCTATAGTGGGGAATGACCCTCAGAGTTCTAACCAGAGAGCAGATAAAGGTCATATGGGATCTACACGTTGAGTCTTATGGGACTCATTATGATTCTTTATGTTTATGGGAGTTGTATCCCTATTTGTTTCAGGCTTCAAGGAGCAATCCTAATCCTAGGAGAGGTGGATGTAACACCCACTCATATTTTTCTTTTTAGTTTGTAATGTCGTACTCTTTTATGCATTGGTTTCAGTTGATTGGCCGAATTCTTCTAGGCCACATTTCATGTGAGTTGTTATTGTTTCTTTTGATGATGATACTTGTTTATGATGTCATGATTTTACCTTATGCATAGATATATATGATGATGTTTTCATGTTGATTATCATATGTTGTTTTTATATTATGATATACTTACCCCATACTCGATTGTGTATGGTTGTCTTATTTGCGAATGTACTTATTGATGTGTTGTTATGGTAGAGGATAGAGACATAGTTACTTGCTTCGGCGAGATCCACACGTTTGACCGATCCCTATCATTATGTGTGATATTATATTATGTATGTACATACGTTTTCTTTTGATGACAGTATTATAGGTAGAGGGCATCGTCTTCCCTGAATTGGCAGGAGTGAGCGTGCCCATAAATATTCATCTCAATGATAAAGAGGAGAGGTAACATACAGATCTAAAATCCTAACCTAAGCCTAATCATCCTAATGTTAGATGAGTTTCAGTATGACTACCCTATCCGGATTTGTCTAGGTTGATAGAATTTGAATACCCTTTCTGTTGTGTATGTGTGTGTTTTGCTTGATTATGCTTTCAGGTGATTTTCAGACTATTGAGTGATTTTCCATATTCTGTGATTTAATAGATTATAGTTGAATTAATGATTTAATTATATCCTAAGTTTATTTTAAATAATTAATTAAATTGAAATATTTGAATATTTTGATTTAATTAATTATTTAATTGAAAACTATAGTAAATGTGCTTATATGATTAATTAAATAATTAAATATCTGGTTGCATGCATTATTGTGACATAAATATTTAATTTATTTAATTAAATATTTTATTAATTACATGTGCATAAATGTGTTGAAAAAGTATTTTCAAATTGAAATATCTGAACTTGTAATTAGGAGTCAAAGTTGAGTTGAGGCAATACAGCATATTTTAATTATTTAATTTGGATTTACTTTCAATTTTCAAGTTGAGTTAAATTAGGGATTGACTTGGGAGTTGTCATCAACCTTTGCATTTTTAGGGGAATTTGAATCTCTTTAGGGGGATTTGGTCATTCATTATCTCATAACAAATTTTTGAGATTTGGAGAGCTCTTGGTGATTTTGGGGTTTTTGAAGAATTGTGGAGTGTTGCGGATCCTTGTTGCTTTGAAGTTTTCAGGATTTTCTATTGCTTGTGTGTGTGTGCTCGAATCTTCATTGTTGCTAGATCTGTGGTTGAATTAGGCTTGAGGGTTTTAAGATCTACTTCCATCATCCAAGCTACATTCCTCCGTTTCTAGCATTGGAATCAAGGTAGGATTCATTTGCCATGTGTGGTTTCAGTTTTGTAGATCTGAGGTTTTATGTGTTATTTTAATGCATGTTCATTATTTTGGATTTTAAAATGGTGTATGGTTGGTTCTACATTTTTGGGTGTTTATAGAAACCCTAGATCTAAATTTCTTTCATTTTATGTGTTCTTAGCATCGTAGGGTTATGCTGTCAAAATTTCAGGAAGAAATTCCCTCTAGATCTCTTAGAAAACAAAAAATTAATCCTTGTTATAGTTTAAACAATAGAGGAAAATTATTGTATGGATTATTGGGGTTTCAATTTTTTTGGGTGATTATGAGCAGCTTGGATTTATCATTTTCATGATTATGTATTTCTTGGCATATTATAGTCATGCTGTCAAAATTTCGTGAGTAGATCTCCTATAATTCTCCTAGAAATCAAAAAATTAATCCTCCCTATAGTCTAAACTATAGGGAAAAAAATAAATAATTAGTTCCCTTGTATTTGCTTATTAAAAATTAAATGAGTTGGGAAAAAAACAACCCCTTGAAAAGTACAGACTGGTAAAAAAAATGATTACCAGAGAGGGAAAAAAAATAAAAATCCTACTCACCTTTATAATTTCCGTTTTCGAAAATTTCTTATTAAAAAAAAAATTAATTAAATTATCTATTTAAAAAATGTCTTTTGTTAAGGAAAAAGATTTTTTTTAAAAATAAATTTGTAAAAATAAAAATGGTAAAGTTATATGTTTTAGCGCATTGTTTTATTTAAAATTTTTTTTTAAAACTTTTGGTTTTTTTGGTTTATGTGGGAAGGTGGGGAGCGGTGGGCTCCGCCCACCCTCTCCATGGGGCGTAGGGCCCGCGGCAGGCTAGACNTTTTTAAAAATAAATTTGTAAAAATAAAAATGGTAAAGTTATATGTTTTAGCGCATTGTTTTATTTAAAAATTTTTTTTAAAACTTTTGGTTTTTTTGGTTTATGTGGGAAGGTGGGGAGCGGTGGGCTCCGCCCACCCTCTCCATGGGGCGTAGGGCCCGCGGCAGGCTAGACTACCAGTGGTAGACCCGGTCTACTCGCATTTTGTACCGCCGATGGGAAAGGGGGTGGGGGTACATGGGGTCCACATCCCCCCTCATATCGCATGAAAGTTGTTTTAAATTTCTTTTGTTTTCTTTTAAAAATTCAACTTTTTGTTTATTAAAAACAGTGCATAAGGTATATTAAATGCGTTCGGGTTTGTTTATTAAAAGGTAGTATTTTTTTTATTTAAAATCATTTTTAATTATGTTTTATTTGATACAAAATTTAATTAATGTTTATGTTGTATTTTAATTTTTTTTATTAATAAGTTTATAAAATATTTTAAAATGTAATTACAAATTAATTTATAATATGAATAGTTCATATTATATTAGTCTTATAATATGGTTATTTAATAATATATTTAGTTGCTAATATGTTTATTATTAATTGTTATCAATATGTGAATATTAATTTTAATTAATAGATATATAGTTGTTAATTTTAATTAATACGTAATTGTTTTAATTAAAGTTATTCAATGTGGGTTGTAATCTGAGGTGATTTGAGACTATAGGATTGGATAATTAATTTGATTTAATTAAATGGTTATCTTGAGTAGACTATCTAGTTACTAGAGGTAGTGTTAAATAGTTTTAATGCAATTAACTTTAATTACGTCAGATCAAGTTATTGATTAGATGAAGACTTTGAATGTGTTATCTGTAAGTATTTACATGGATATAGTTCATTTTTCAGTCTTTTAGGATGTTTTGGTTTCTATGCATCTTTATGGATCTCTGGTGCTTCTATATGTAGCTATTTAGGGCATTAGATTACCTAGGATGTATACAGAGGCTGGGGGGAGTGTTTATCTTTTCTGTTACTTCATGGCGTGTGTTATCAGATGTTACCCTAAACTGACCATGTGACCCCTTTGATTCTGTTATTTGCTAGTGTACCTATGTGACCGTTCATGTTGTATGGGATACCGATTTGGGGTACACTAGGGTTGTGACCTATGCTAGATCTGTTAGGATCTCTGAGCCTAGGGTAGGTTACCTAGATATGTAGTAGGGGGTGGCTTGCAATAAGTTTTGTGTCCGTAAGAGACTACTGGATTGCTTATTGTGGAGTTTCTTAATAAGTGATAACTAAAGACATACTTGGTGATATTAAAATGAATTAATAATATGTGTCCTCACCTGTGATTGAGTGCTAGCATATGCTAAGATGGTGTTGAGAAGATGTTAGTTTCCCTGCGAGGTACCTGACATAGTTAGTGGCCTTGTCAGTATGAGAGGACATTAGCTCTGTGTATGGTTACTTAGGTGCCAAAATCCTTTGTGATTATCGGGGCTGAACTTAAGGGTTAGACGTACATGATGACACCTTCCTTTACACATGCTAGTTTTCCTACGTTGTCAGTTGCTTCTGGATTAGTGAGTCTTACCTTTTTGTGATGATAGTACACCGGATTAGAGAGCTATCAGGATCCCTTGCTTAGTGGTTATACCTGGTTGGTTTTGGATATTTGATTGGGATCTATTGTTATCTCCTCATTATGGTGAGGTGGACATTTTTGGTTCCACACGGATGGGTGGTAGTGATTCTTTACCCATTGAGATTCGACATCCTTATACTAGCTGCTTGATGGTTCTTGCAGATGAGCTCTTTCTATTCCTTTATCATTTATTATGTAATTTCATTATTGTAATCTTTTATTAGAGTATCACATGTGGTACCTAATTTGGATATTATAATAATAAGTAGATTAGAGTGATTACCACATACCCTGCGACATGTGCAGTGGATGTGTGCTATGGAGGTTTCATGGTTATCCATGAGGATTGTAATTATGGTTATGTAAGTTGTATTTGTTATGTTTAATCACATGGAATCTTTTGTTATATTGTTAGTTGTGTTTTGCTTTAAGTAATTCAACATCATGGGACCCTTGAGTCACGTAATCTGTATGAGTGTAAGACATGTATAAATGGTAATCGCTTGTGCATGAATATATGTTTCTTTATGTTAACTTTAAAAAAAAAAAAAATTCAGCACACATAGTATCATGTTCTAGGTTAATCTCTCTTTGGTTCCCTGGCGGGGCGTTACATCTGGTATCAGAGCTCTAGTTTCTACACTGAGAACTTTGGGAAGTGTACACTCATTAGGTTGTGTCTAGCTTAAACTTGAAACTTTAAACTTAAACTTAAATGTAGACATAAAACTCTGATGTATTTAAAAATATTGCTTTATGATTATTTGAATTCTTTTGATGCTATTTGGGTTTGGTTTTAGTTCTGAGTTGTTTGGTTCCTTTGGTTGCTTCAAGTATGGAGCGTGTTGAGTCTAGAGTCATTGCTAGGAGCCTTGATCAGGATCAGGATGTGAAGATTCAACACCTTGTCATAGAGCTTAATGACCTCATTGATGGAGGAGTTTGAGCCTTCCAATCCCAAGATTTTAGGGATGCAGTTTATAAGGCTGTGTTGGTTGAATAGGATCATGTAAAGCAACAAAGTAAGAAACTCTCTCAGGGTTGTAGTGGTCATTTTTCATATAAGAAATACTGTAACCGTCGGTGCATCAAGAATTTTTATGCTAACAAGCTCAAACAGACAGTTCAGTCAGCACTGAGTGTGTATTAGGATGTCAGTAGAGATAGCTTCCAGGAGTCTAGTGCACCCTCCAATGGGAGAGGCAATTTTAGAGGCACCAGATGTTTCACCTATGGACAGTTTTGCCACATTGCAGTGAATGGTCCATAATGTGCATCTCAGTTTTCTGAGCAGAGACCTGCGACTTCTAAACCTATAGTTGGGAATGTCGGCAGATCTCATGGAGCATATGCAGCCTTGGATTATTGTTAGAGTAATCATTAGTTTCTTATTGATTAAATCATGTTGATTTAATTAATTAAGTCATTACTCTTTAGTGCTTAAGTTTCACTTAGGCAGCGCTTTATAATTCTTTAGGGTTTTAGCCTTTAGGGTTTCGTGTTTCCTTTTATAAGAATTCACTTCTTTCATTTCAGTAAGGAGATTGTATTGTAATTTCATATTGTTAATAGAAGCTTATTTCTGTCAAGATGATTTTCCTGTCTCTGGCCTATTGGCCGCCATAGCTGCTTTTCTCTTTTTCTGTCTTGCTTCTTCTCGTAGCAGTTATGCATGCAGGTTTTTTGGGTTGATTTGCAGTTCAGCAAATCTTACATGGTATCAGAGCTTTCCTGCTGGTGGTTGTTTGAGTTTTTCTGAAGCATTCAAGGGTTTGCAGTTCGCCAGGCTTTTTCTGGCTTCTTTGTGTGGATTTAGGGGGACTTTTATTTCTGGTCATTTTGGGCCCAAACAGACACTACCATTGCGTCCAGAAGGCCCAAAAACCCCAGAATCCATATAAGGTTTGTCCATTTTGGACATCGAGGCATCTAATAAATTTTTTTTGGCCTTCAAGGGCCGTACGACATGAGAAACGATGCAAAAATTTCAAAAAAAATCAAAAAAATGCATTGTTTTTTATGGTTTTTGTTTTAATCAAATCGCAGGCTGTGTTTTTTGCAAAGGCACCGCCCAGCGGCCACCCAAGCGCCACCCGCCACTGCGCTCAGTCTCTGCACCGCCCAGCGGCCTCGGGGCCACCGCCCTGCCTCAGCGGCTCCCCCACCGCCCCGCACCGCGGCCTGCGCCGCTCCGTGACCCCGCCGCCTTGCATCCGGTCTGTGCCACTCCGCCGGCACCTGCAGCGCCGCTCCGTCGGCCCCCGCCGCCAGTGGCGGCCCATTTCAGCCCCCGCGGGACTTTTACCACTGCACGCGGTCATATGTATGACCAAGGGCCCGGATTTAGCCCCTGCGCACCATGCGCCCAGGGGCCGGAATTTTTTAGCCCCAGGGGCTTAGTTTTTGCCTTTTGGGGCCCTTTTGACCTACCTGGGCCTGTTTCACTCTATCTTGAGCATCTGGGGGTCTTTTTCTGACTTCCATATACCGTCAGAAAGCTCTTTCCGAGCACTTTCCGATGATAGAGGTTTGGGTTTTGGGTTCTACCATTTCGATAGCATTTTTTTTGTTGAAGTCTGATGTCTCTTTTTGCCTTCCGGGAGTCATATCTGGCTCATCCTGACTCCTTTTTTGGCAAACGAGATATCGTCCGAAAGCTGGTTTAGTGTACTATTCAGTGGCAAAGGTATTTTTTCCAGATTCTACTCTAGGTTTTCACTCCTCCGCGTTTGGCAGTTTATTCCCTCTGGTGGATTGCCTGGTTCTACAGGTCCTGGGATCTCTTCTTCTGGTTTCATAGTTCACTCTTCTTTCTGACATCTGAGCTTGCATGCTCCCTCTGATGCATTTTTGTTCTGTAAACACACTGAGATAAAGTGCCTTCTTCTGCATTTCTAGGATCTTGTACACCTTGTACAGTTTTTGTACTCGCACTGTGTTATAAAGTGCCATGGGGGGTTATGATGTTTTTTCTGCTTTAGGCACGTCCACTTTTGTCAAGTGAGCATACCTTCCATGACATTAGCCCATGTTGTGTGTCTATGACACCGCCCTTTATCCTGTGTGTGTACTTCTGTTGCACTGGGTGTTCCTGGTTCTTCTTCTGCTGATGTTTCTGGCATTGCATTTCAGTGTTCCTGTCACCTCTCCCTGTTCAGCATTATGGGGGGGTTCACCTGTTGGTTCTATTACTTCCTAGCTCGATTGATCAGCTCTTCAGACACTTGTCTTCTCTACCTGGTCATGCACTTCAGTGGGGGTTCCAGCAGTATCTTCTGACAGAGTTTTCAGACATGCTTTGGAGATGCTTCTTGCTCTATCTTGTTCCTTTCTCTGGGACACCTTTTCCCTAGATTGAAGGCTTAGTTTCCTTCATCTAGTTTGCTTTATGTTTTGGGTACCTGATCAGGCCTAGTTGTCGGGACCCATCTTTCCTGCTTTCTGCAGTAGTTAGCTATTTTGCTTCTCCCTAAGTTACACTTAAGAGGGGGTGTTAGAGTAATCATTAGTTGCTTATTGATTAAATCATGTTGATTTAATTAATTAAGTCATTACTCTTTAGTGCTTAAGTTTCACTTAGGCAGGGCTTTATAATTCTTTAGGGTTTTAGCCTTTAGGGTTTCGTGTTTCCTTTTATAAGGATTCACTTCTTTCATTTCAGTAAGGAGATTATATTGTAATTTCATATTGTTAATAGAAGCTTATTTCTGTCAAGATGATTTTCCTGTCTCTGGCCTATTGGCCGCCATAGCTGCTTTTCTCTTCTTCTGTCTTGCTTCTTCTCGTAGCAGTTATGCATGCAGGTTTCTTGGGTTGATTTGCATTTCATAAAATCTTACAATTATCATCCTCTAGTGTATCATCCTCCTGTGATTGAGTCTGCGGGTAGAGGACCTGTAGCTGGGTTCCAGTTTCCTGTAGTGCGGAATGACCCTCAGAGTTCTAACCAAAGAGTAGGGAAAGGTCCTATGGGATCTACACGTTGAGTCTTATGGGACTCATTAGGATGCTTTATGTTTATGGAATTTTTATCCCTATTTGTTTCAGGCTTCCAGGAGTAAGCCTAATCTTAGGGGGGGTGGATGTAATACCCACTCATTTTTGCTTTTTAGTTTGTAATACTATACTCTTTTAGGCATTGGTTTTAGTTGATTGGCCGAATTCTTTTAGGCCATATTTCATGTGAGTTGTTATTGTTTCTTTTGATTATGATACTTGTTTATGATGTCATGATTTCACCTTATGCATAGATAGATGTGATGATATTTTTATGTTGATTATCATATGTTGTTTTCAAATTATGATATATTTACCCCATACCCACATGTGTATGGTTGTCTTATATGTGAATGTACTTATTGATGTGTTGTTGTGGTAGAGGACGGAGACGTAGTTACTTGCTTCGGCGAGATCCGCATGTTCGACTGATCCCTATCATTGTTTGTGATATTATATTATGTATGTACATGCACGTTATTTTGATGACAGGATTACAGGTATAGGGCATCGTCTTCCCTGAATTGGCAGGAGTGAGCGTGCCCATAAATATTCATCTCAATGGTAAAGAAGGAACGTAACATACAGATCCAAAACCCTAACCTAAGCCTAATCGACCTAATGTTGGATGAGTTTCAGTATGACTACCCTATCTGGATTTGTCTAGGTTGACAGAATTTGAATACCCTTTCTCTTGTGTATGTGTGTGTTTTGCTTGATTATGCTTTCAGGTGATTTTCAGACTATTGAGTGATTTTTCATATTCTGTGATTTAATGGATTATAGTTGAATTAATGATTTAATTATATCCTAAGTTTATTTTAAATAGTTAATTAAATTGAAATATTTGAATATTTTGATTTAATTAAATATTTAATTGAAAACTATAGTAAATCTGCTTATATGATTAATTAAATAATTAAATATTTGGTTGCATACATTATTGTGACATAAATATTTGATCTATTTAATTAAATATTTTATTAATTACATGTGCATAAATGTGTTGAAAAAGTATTTTCAAATTGAAATTTCTCAACTTGTAATTAGGAGTCAAAGTTGAGTTGATGCAATAAAGCATATTTTAATTATTTAATTTAGATTTACTTTTAATTTTCAAGTTGAGTTAAATTAGGGATTGACTTGGGAGTTGTCAACAACCTTTGCATGTTTAGGGAATTTGAATCTCTTTAGGGGGATTTGGTCATTCATTCTCTCATA
The DNA here is from genome assembly GCA_018584345.1 of Thuja plicata. Classification (NCBI taxonomy): domain Eukaryota; kingdom Viridiplantae; phylum Streptophyta; class Pinopsida; order Cupressales; family Cupressaceae; genus Thuja; species Thuja plicata. The sequence goes on from MU215832.1 coordinate 139,247, forward strand.
ATAGGTTTTTAAGATTTGGAGAGCTCTTGGTGATTTTGGGGTTTATGAAGAATTGTGGATTGTTGTGGATCCTTGTTGCTTTGAAGTTTTCAGGATTTTCTATTGCTTGTGTGTGTGTGCTCAGATCTTCATTGTTTCCAGATTTGTGGTTGAATTAGGCTTGAGGGTTTTCAGATCTACTTCCATCATCCAAGCTACATTCCTCCATTTCTAGCATTGGAATCAAGGTAGGATTCATTTTCCATGTGTGGTTTCAGTTTTGTAGATCTGAGGTTTTCTGTGTTGTTTTAATGCATGTTCATTATTTGGGCTTTTAAAATGGCTTATGGTTGTTTCTACATTTTCAGGTGTTTATAGAAACCCTAGATTTGAATTTCTTTCATTCTATGTGTTCTTAGCATCGTAGGGTTATGCTATAAAAATTTTAGGAAGAAATTTTCTCTAAATCTCTTAGAAAATGAAAAATTAATCCCTGTTGTAGTTTAAACAATAGAGGAAAATTAATGTATGGATTATTGGGGTTTCGATGTTTTTGGGTGATTATTAGCAGCTTGGATTTATCATTTTCATGATTATGTATTTCTTGGCATATTATAGTCATGCTGTCAAAATTTCGTGAGTAGATCTCCTATAATTCTCCTAGAAATCAAAAAATTAATCCTGCCTATAGTCTAAACTATAGGGAAAAAAAATAAATCATTAGTTCCCTTGTATTTTCTTATTAAAAATTAAATGAGTTGGGACAAAAAAAACCCCCTGGAAAAGTACAGACTGGTAAAACAAAAGATTACTAGAGAGGGAAAAAAATTAAAAAGCCTACTCACCTTTATAATTTCTGTTTTCAGAAATTTCTTATTAAAATAAAAATTAATTAAATTATCTATTTAAAAAATGCCTTTTGTTAACGAAATTTTTTAAAAAAATATATATATTTGTAAAATTAAAATCGTAAAGTTATATGTTTTAGCGCATTGTTTTAGTTAAAAAAAGTTTTTAAAGTTTTGTTTTTTTGGGTTTATGTGGGAAGGTGGGGAGCGGTGGGTTCCACCCACCATCTCCACGGGGCGCCGAGTCTGCGACAGGCCGGATTGCCAGCAGCAGACCCGGTCTGCCTGCGGTTTGTACCGCCAATGGGAAAGGGGGTGGGGGTACATGGGGTGCACGTCCCCCCCATATCGCATGAAAGTTGTTTTAAATTTCTTTTGTTTTCTTTTAAAAATTGAACTTTTTGTTTATTAAAAATAGTGCATAAGGTATATTAAATGTGTTTAGGTTTGTTTATTAAAAGGTAGTTTTTTTTAGTTTAAAATCATTTTTAATTACATTTTATTTGATACTAAATTTAATTAATGTTTATGTTGTATTTTAATGTGTTTTATTAATAAGTTTATAAAATATTTTAAATTGCAATTACAAATTAATTTAAAATATGAATAGTTCATATTATATTAGTCTTATAATGTGGTTATTTAATAATATATTTAGTTACTAATATGTTTATTATTAATTGTTATTAATATGTGAATATTAATTTTAATTAATAGATATATAATTGTTAATTTTAATTAATACGTAATTGTTTTAATTAAAGTTATTCAATGTGGGTTGTAATCTGAGGTGATTTGAGACTATAGGATTGGATAATTAATTTGATTTAATTAAATGGTTATCTTGAGTAGACTGTCTAGTTACTAGAGGTAGTGTTAAATAGTTTTAATGCAATTAACTTTAATTATGTCAGATCAAGTTATTGATTAGACGAAGACTTTGAATGCGTTATCTGTAAGTATTTACGTGGATATAGTTCATTTTTCAATCCTTTAGGACGTTTTGGTTTCTATGCATCTTTCTGGATCTTTGGTGCTTGTATATGTTGCTATTTGGGGCATTAGATTACCTAGGATGTATACAAAGGCTGGGGGGAGTGTTTATCTTTTCTATTACTTCATGGCGTGTGTGTTATCAGATGTTACCCTAAACTGACCATGTGACCTCTTCAATTTTGTTATTTGCTTGTGTACCTATGTGACCGTTCCTGTTGTATGGGATACTGATTTTGGGTACACTAGGGTTGTAACCTATGCTAGATCTGTTAGGATCTATGAGCCTAGGGTAGGTTACCTAGATGTGTAGTAGGGGGTGGCTTGCAATAAGTTCTGTGTCCGTAAGAGACTACTGGATTGCTTATTGTGGAGTTTCTTAATAAGTGATAACTAAAGATATATTTGGGGATATTAAAATAGATTAATAAGATGTGTCCTCACCCATGCTTGAGTGCTAGTATAGGCTAAGATGGCGTTGAGAAGATGTTAGTTTCCCTACGAGGTACCTGACATAGTTAGTGGCCTCGTCAGTATGAGAGGACATTAGCTCCGTGTATGGTTACTTAGGTTCCGAAATCCTTTGTGATTATCGGGGCTAAACTTAAGGGTTAGACATACATGATGACACCTTCCTTTACACACGCTAGTTTTCCTATGTTGTTAGTTGCCTCTGGATTAGTGAGGCTTACCTTTTTGTGAGGATTAGTACACCAGATTAGAGAGTTATCAGGATCCCTTGCTTAGTGGTTATAGCTTATTGGTTTTGGATATCCGATTGGGATCTGTTGTTATCTCCTCAACATGGTGGGGTGGACCTTTTTGGTTCCACACGGACGGGTGGTAGCGATTCTTTACCCATTGAGATTCGACATCCTTGTACCAGGTGCTTGATGGTTCTTGCAGATGAGCTCTTTATGTTTCTTTATCATTTATTATGTAATTTCATTATTGTAATATTTTATTAGAGTATCGCATGTGATACCTAATTTGGATATTGTAATAATAAGTAGATTAGAGTGATTACCATTTATCCTACGACATGTGTAGTGGATGTGTGTTATGGTGGTTTCATGGTTATCCATGAGGAATATAATTATGGTTATATAAGTTGTATTTGTTATGTTTAATCAGATGAAATCTTTTGTTATATTGTTATTTGTGTTTTTCTTTAAGTAATTGAACATCATGGGACCCTTGAGTCATGTAATCTATGAGTGTAAGACATGTGTATAAATGGTAATCACTTCCGCATGAATGTATGTTTCTTGATGTTAACTTAAAAAAAAAAATTATTCAGAACACATAGTATCATGTTCTAGGTTAATCTCTCTTGGGTTCCCTGGTAGGGCGCTACGCTGTTAATCATAACACAGATCCTACGTCACGTGATGAAGCCCCCAATGTGCATCATAGTGTCAATGGAGGTGTTCATTTTCTATTTAAAATTAATTATGTAATTATTAATACAATTTAACATCTTAAATTGAACTTGGTCTAACCTTTTTTGTGTATATTTTAGAGGATACAGAATGTCATGCTGAATGAGTGCCAGAGGATGTTCAGACTGATCACCATGTAGATCATGTGGCACATTCAGGTAAAGAAAATCTATGTTTTGTTCTTTTAAATTAATTTTTTGACTTATAGTTCTTTTACTTAATTAAATACTTGTAATTCACTAGTATAAAATGGTGTGAATTTAACTCATGACGTAGTTGTTATTGCAGCAGACCCCCCTTTGGCACAATGGCCTCGTGTTCCTAAATAGATGAGGAGGAGACATGCGTGTGAATTAGAATCAATAGAGGAGGGGAATGACGAGGAAAAGTATCTTCCTCTTAGAAATTATGTCATTAAAAAAAATGGAGACCTTAATAGAGTACAAAGGGGTGTGAAGATCAAGAAACCCAAAAAGAAATGATTATAATTAACATTTTTTGCTAATGAAAGAACATTGTCTTAATGGATGTAATTTT
>MU215832.1:145552-167883 GCA_018584345.1 Thuja plicata
TTCTTTTGGGGCCATTCCTTTTGAAAGGATTTCTTGCTTTGTCCTTTAGTTAAATGGTTGCCTTAGATGGGGTCATACTCTTCAAAGTAGGTGAAGCCATGTTCTGAGCCTTCTTAATCATTTCCTACAATGAACTTAGACCATGGGCCTCAACCTGTTCCCTCAATGGATCAATCAATCCATCAAAGAACAAGGAAATTAATCTCCTCTTTGATATGTTTGTCACCAACATTGAGTGTCTTTCAAATTCAGAAATATAGTTGTCAAATAATCCTCCTTGCTCCAGCTATGCTAACTCCTTGAACTTGAGTTTAGGAGCCTTCTAATCAAGTCTCTCGTTGAGTCTCTCCATGAAATTGGCATATGAGGTGATTTGATCATGTCCTGAGGTAACCATTCCACAATGTCACCACTTATGAGCGAACCCATTAAGATGAAGCCTTGCAAATTATATTGCTTTATCTTCTAGCATGAGGTTGAGCTACAATTATGTATCCACTTTCTATACCTAGGCACATTCTATTGTCCTCTTGAAGCCATCAAAGAATAGTAGACTAAGCTTGTCAATCTTCCTCCTTAAATCATTATTGTAGTCTCAATTACCACTGCCAAGAAAATATTTCATCTTGAGATCTATGTATTCCTTGATGGACATATCCATCTATAACCCTACATCCAACCAATCTTGCTCAAACTAATCTTGTAATTTGACCAATGTGGGAACATGAATCTCCTGATGTTCAACTCTAGGTGGGAAGCTAGGAACTACGAGCCTTAAATTGGATGTAGGCATGCGCTAGCTATGATTCAATCCATTAATTGAGTTTTCCCCACACCCACTGTTACCACCATCATTGGTGTCGTTATTCCTTTCGACTATTGCTTCAACTACTTGTTGTTGTCTTATTTCCAAATCACTTAGTATTGCCAAAAGACTTGGATTTGGTTGTTTTTATCCCATTATATCTTCGGGATTAGAATTAGATGAGTGTGCTCATTGCCTTCTTATAAGAAAAACATATGCCCCTTCTTTACCTCTCATAAATCCTTAACTCAGCAAGCTGGCAAGGTTAAATCTCGGATATCACTGAGATATCACAACCAAATAATATCAAAACTAAACTAAAATAATTGATGTACACCAAATTGTATTTTTATTGTAAACTGGAACTAAATACAACCAATCTGAATTGAAGTACAAAATGTGCATGCACCATGTGTTACAAATCATAAGTCTACATTTGAAAGTATGAAAATGGATTTTGATATTTTAGAATGAAGAGACCTTTGAAATTTGTTCCAATGATTGTGGTCTACAATGACTAAAATGTGTGTCCATCCTCCTCTATTTCAGTGCTCTTAAAATTAAATCGATCAATTGATATCAACTGTCTCCTATATATTGTTGTGAACTATTGAATGATAGGACCATTGAGTGTTGTGGACAAGTAGTAAGAGTGCTTCTGAATTGAATCTTCATTGGCTAAGGAAGACGTGATAAGCTGAACAAAAATAATTACTATTGCAAAAAGATTGAAAGTTGTGATTGTCTTGACTCTTACCGGATTGACCACTCTCATAATTCGACTCTCCTTTGGATTTTAAGTTAAAACTCAACTAAATATAATTTTGTTTCCTAAAGAAGACTTCACAAAATTGTGATTCTCGAGTAGACTAGGATGGTTTGATGCACCAAAACTGGCATTAAACATTTGCTCCAAACCTAGAAATAGAGAAAGATACCAAAAGATCCATGCTCAATTGCTCCTCCAAGAGCTCCTTTTGTAATGCCTTCTCTCCCTGAAATCTATGATAGTGTAGGACTTGAGCCCCCTCTCCTTGAAATCTATGATGTCAACTAGTTACAATGTGATCTTGCCCTTATCATCAAGTGGCGAAAGATCCTCTAAAACTGTAACATGTTGCCCAAGGGCCTTCTTAAGGCAAGAGACATGAAACGCATTATGTGTTTTTTTGTTCTTCTAAAACTACAACTCATACTCCACCTCTCTAATCTACCTAATCACCTTATAAGGACCATAAAAGGGCTTAAGATTCTCCATGATACTTATTTTCAAATAAGACTGCATGCATGAAGTGAGAACACTTGGTCACACAGTCAACCACCATGCAAATGCAATCTCTGTGTTGTACCTTGGGATGTCTTGTGATGAAATCCACCAAGATGCTCTCCCATTTTTTTATCGAGAATAGGTAGGGGCTATAACAATCCTGCTAGAAAGGTATGCTCACATTTATTCTTCTAACATATGTGGCATACTCCTAACGAACCACAACACATCATCCTTCATGCCCTTCCACAAAAACCTCTCATGAATCTGTCTATATGTCTTGAAGTATTGGAGTTCCCAACCAATGATGAATCATGAATTTCCCTTGGAATATTCTCTAAAAGCTTCAAATTCATAACCAAGAAGATTCTATCCTTGTAGTAGATGAAATCATCCTCCACCTTGTACCTATCATTGTGAATTTTTCCATCCATCAACTGGTGATGAAAAATCAAACTTAATAGGAATGATATGGATATATTTGGAGTGGTCTAGCAAGTAGGATGGTATGGTGTGAAGAAGCATGGACCTAACTAAATGAAAATGGTGATTCAATGGTATAACTGGCCTGGAACACCCAATCCTTGACCCATGAACTCATAAAATATAATCCTTGAACTAAAAAATCTCTGTAATATAGAGAAATTGGTTACAAACCCATCAATAATATATATATATATTTAACCAAAAATTAGTATTGGTCACTTTTTTAACATTTTAATAGCAGTAGTTTCAATGAGAATGCTATGTGTTCGACGTCAATTTTGACAAACTTTGGTCAAAAAAGTGACACACTGTGTTTGATGTTTCGACGAGACTACTATGTGTTCGACATCAATTCCAACCAACTTTGGTCGCCATTTTGGCAAACGTTGGTCGCTTAGATAAAAGGTTTGATCTACAATTCTTCCAGCTTCGAGCAATTTTTTTGATGAAGATTCGGTCGATAATTCAACCACTAAGTAGATCAATATGTCGATGATGGGTTTTCCTGTCGAATAATCAATGACAAAAGTTTGACAACATTTTTGGTCGTCTGTTCGACCAATGGGTGTCAAAATTTTTACTAATCCTCGTCAAAAAATAGGGTAAAATTTACTAGTGTAAAAAGTTAGAAGATTCATTATGGGATGAGGCAGGAGAAATCAAATTTGTGAAAGCTACAGAAGATACAAGCAAGATCTAGGTTCAAGTAAAGAATGATAATGAAGAGAACAAGGTAGCAGATGCATCCTCAGTGGACACACCTTCTACTTCTAAATAGTTGACCCTTATGGTCTTAGGGGGAGCTACTCTAGCTCTGAACCCCTGCATGGCTGGTATACTCACCATCTGAGTATACGCCTTGGATTACAATTGTTTGGTGACATTATGGTGCTATATGGAAGAGCACATGATCTAAATTGTTATCAGGAACAAGAATGGAAGTTACAATTGCTTTTTGTGTCTACGCGGCAAGTATTAATGGAAGAAATCTACTTTGTAATCACCAAGTCCTCACTTGCGGTCAGAATAAATGATTGGAGATCATAGAAGCCCTAGAAATTGTATTATTAATGCATTATAGCTATTCTCAATAGCGAAGAAAGGAGATTGATAATCGTTATTTGTTAAGAAAAGTTATTCGAGTTTAAAATGAAGCCCAAGCATGGACACGTCATTTTGGAAATTAGTTGAAAACTTACTTAGCAATTGAGTAAGCGGTTGGCTAATAAAAGGAGCACTTGCAGTCAAGTAGTAAAGCATCATAGTTACATTCTTCAGTAGAGATTGATATCAAGAAACTCTATGAAACATCTCGGAAGCGATTTATCAGTATGCTTCAACACATAAATTTCATGAAGCGGAATTGGTCAAAATCTTGTTGAGTAGTATTCTATGTGAGAGTATCAGTATAGCCATTGGAGATATTTGTTTTGGAGCTGACCTGAGGTTATCCTTGGAAGTGCACACTTATTATTGATCATCTAAGTGTGAATACAACAAAAGAGTGTCCTCGTAAGAGAAGAATTGATTGAAGATACAATTTGGAATATCATGTGAAGAAGCAGATAAAACTATTATGACAAGTCCATAGGATTATGCGCCCATGGCCAAGGACATGTAGGATACATTCATGGTTGATAATGTTGAAGTATCAATGGTAGAAATGGATATTGATCTAGACACGTTTGAAGAAACATTTGTGAAAATTCTTTATATCAGCAAGAAGATCTATTGATTTAAGATATCACAAAAAAGGAAGCAGAAAAAGAGAAGACTAAAGTGTTGGACAGTTCATCATCATTGTTGTCGAGTTTGACACCCATAATAGAATTAGACTCATGGGGAGTAAATAAGTAAGGGGGAGTATATAATCTAAAGGAGTCATGAAAAATAGATTAGATATTGCAGAAGAGAATTATATGAAGAAAAGACTCAGTGAATTGGTTAGCAACTTTACACTTGATCTTAGTTCACTCAAGGTTGGTCAAGCATCCTTGAAAGAGTTTGCAGAAAAAGGAAGAGAAGATAATATCAAAGGGGGAGTAAAATAATGGATATAATATGGATTATTTCATATGATCAAGGTCCTAGCACAGACTTGGAGAAGATGGAGAAGCTACAATATGCATTATGCGCCCATCTACAAATTATTGCATTTTGGGAGAAAGAGATCCAGAAGTTGCAGATTGCATATCCAGATGTGTATGCTGAGTAAGTAAATAGAATTTTTTTTGAGCACCTTGGTCATTAATGTCAAAGGGGGAGTAGAGTATGAAGAATATGGATTATGGTATATGATAAGAGGGAGATATAAGATAGAGAGTTTTTGTATAAGAGTACAGATAGTAACTTCACCATATTCCTTTGCTGCCATTAATGACAAAGGGGGAGATCATTGGAAATTTGAATATACTAGTATATATGACTCTATTTAGTGTTGATATTATGGAAAAAAATTCATATGAAGTTTTGGAGTCAGCACACATTATCAGAAGATCTGAAATTGGCTAAGTACAGAAGACTGGACAGTTAGAAGAGTACCAGAAGAACAGAGCATCAGTGCAAGTGCATACGACCAAGTTAAGGCATGTGCCTTTGAATATAAGCTTTTAAGTATGTATTCATGATAATTCTAAGAGAACATGATCAGATCTACAAGTATGAAGAAGTTATAGCAAGGTGAAGTGATTGAGACAGTAAAGGGCTGAACAGGACAGAGCAAGGAATAGACTGTTATAGTTTTGATTAGTTTGTGTTCATTTGTTATTCAAATGATATGTTCCTTGGAAGATAATCTTATGAGTATGTGTACATTCTAATTCTAAGAGAGCATGATCAGATCTACAAGTATGAAGAAGAAACAACCAGTTGAAGAGGTACAGCCAGTGAATGCCAGAATAGGACAAAGATCATGGAAAGAGCCGATAGAGATTATTTTGGTACAAAAGTTGCACATATCCTCAAGACTTGAATCTTTGGATTAGTGATTTTTAGTGACCTAATCAGGTTTGGTTAAAGTTGCATGACTTGATTCATTCAGAGAAAGAAGTTAGAGCTATTTTGGTGGAGTAGACTGTGTGAAGAGACGTGTCTATTCGGTTTGAGTAAAGCAGTTATAATTAATTTTGTGCCAAATTAATGAAGGTTTGCGTGCTTATTTAAGTGATCAAGATAGATGGTAAAAGGTTTCCTAAAGCTGACATGTTCATGTCCTTTTAGGAAGTACTTATAGAAGGTCATTTTTGATCGGAAAAGTTGCGAAATCCAGAGATAAGAAAAGTAGAGAAGAGTGTTAAAGAAGAAAAGATATATTTGTCATATGTTGATGATATAGATATTGAAGGAGAAGATTTAAGAGTGAAGAAAATATTTTTGTAGTGATTAACAAGAGGTTAAAGCATCAGCACACAAATGGAACTAATCAGACAAGCAGTATCACAACAGCAGTTCACCTTGCAGATACATTGTGTATCAAAGATCTAGAAGGTTGTAGCCTTCACCATTTGGATAGTGAGTCCTTGGATAGTGAGTCCACCACCCCTAATAGGGTTATTATAAAATAATCCTAATAGGATCCAACCCTTAACAAGATCACTTTACTTCATACATTGTAAAGACAACTCCTAACAGGGTTAAGGATCTTCTAACAAGGATCATAAGAAACTAGTACAGAATATTTGTGGGTACTAATTCCCATCGGGGTTTTCACCTGATGACATTAATTTTTCCATTAGTACACTTAGTGAAAAACATTGACAGAGATCACCGGAAGACTATAGAGATCACTGGCAAACTACAAGAATTACCGGCAAACAACAAGCATACCCGACAGAACACAAAGGTCATGAAAAATGCTAAGTATGGAATTGACAAGCATCATTGGTGACTACAAGCATCACTGGTGACACAGCTATAGAACAAACCCGACAAGAACAAAAAATGCATACCCAACGATCAATTCAAGAAAGGAACACCGACAACCAAGAAAACCGACCATCAAAATCGACAGTCAGTTAGAGAATCTACAAATTGTGGATCTGAGTTTTACACGTCAGATAAAGCTATGTAATTCTATTTATAGAGTTTTACTTTGTTTTAATTCATAACTTGAGGTTCAAGCAAGCTTTATGTAAATGTTTTAAAGCATCCTAATGGATCTAAAACATATCTAGCTAAAGATCAAGGTCAAGTTGTAAACCTTGGATCTAGAGTTAACTTGCAAAGTGTGAATCAAGAATTGAGCCTAAATCTAGTATAAATAGATGTTCAAATAAATTGTGAAAAGGGAATTCATTGTTGTTGATAGCCACGAAGAGCATCTAAGGAGTAGAAGGTAGAATTCATGCAAAGATTAGGAACATATCACATCAGTTTCAAAAAACACATAGAGGCTACTGACAAGCAGATAAAGGTATTATTCAATCATGGAAGGATGATTACTTATATGTATGAAGCTTAATTGGATCTATTATCAGCAATTGAAGATTACATATATCATCAGATCAAAGACTTATGTAGTTGCATTCTAACAAGTGCATCACATCTAAAATCCTTTTGTAGAAGGTGAACTTAACCGTTCTTTACAAATCTCTTAACAGAGTGCACACTTAATAGTGTTGCTAAAGCTTCAAATGAAGTAGATCTTAACAGGTCTCCATTGTAATACTCCTAACAGGGTAGGTCATCAGAAGTGACCAATTGTAAGCCTTAACTGACCCCTTCTTATCTGCAGATAGTGAAGTCTTGTGGGTAACAATCCCTACCACAGTTTTTACTTTCTAATAGGAGTTTTCTACGATATCAAATATTGTGTTATGTGTTATCTATTTTCATGAATGTTTCTGTTATGATTACATACTAAATAATTTATGAGATGATTGCATATGCATAAAGAAAGATGAACAGTTAGATAAGATAATTTACAAAATGATGATTAAGGGTTAATGTACTGACCAAGAAAAGTTTTAGAAGTACTAATTCACCCCTCCCCTCTCAGTACATCATCTCAATATAATTCCAACAATTGGTATCAGAGCTAAGTTCCTCTCTTGAAAATATTAAAGACTTGAGAGAAAAGATCGGAGCAATGGACAAGTTTAGACTGGACAAGACTATTGAGAATGAGTAGTTACAAATGCAAATAAACTATGAGCCATATAAGGAGGCAAAAATAAAGCTGAGAAAAATTCTTGATGAAAGAAAGATTATGGCAACCAGACTAAATGAGAAAGACTACAAAGAATTAGAAATAGTAGATTACTTTGAAATAGTGGAATCATCAATGAGCAAAGCTTCAGACACATCAGTTGAAGAAATTACAAGTATACAAGAGATCAATCTACATATGACAAATCAAATCAAGATGCTGCAAATTGGTCAAGAGACTCAAATGGTAAAAATGATTGATGTCATGAATGATGCAAGAAAAGCTGAAAATGAAAGAACACTAGCCATTGATGATAGGAGGAAAATTACAGAGAAACTACAAGAGAAAGAATCAAAGATTCTAAGACTCACTAAGCATCACCATGAGGTTACCAACCAGATTATTCTTATGAGTCAAGAAGAAAATAGATTAAATATAGAAATTATTGAAAGAATACAGACCATTGGTGAGCTAAGAGAAGAGAATGAAAAATTGAAGCATGAAATCAAAGTCCAAAATCAACACAATGAATTGATCAAAAAGGCTGAGGATAGAAACAAAAGGATGGATGATTTTCTTGATGGACAGAGAAGAGTCAACAACTACATAGGATTAGGGTACAATGAGAATGGTGGATCCTCTAATCAACCAAATCAGAGGAATGCTTTCACAACCCCAAGGTCCAAGAAGCTGTCATGCAATCACTGTGGAGAACTAGGCCACACCTCAAACATCTGCAGAAGCAAAATGAAAGGTATTTCTCAAGCACAATCTACTTTTATTGGTAGTTGTTATAAATGTCAAAAGAAAGGACACAAGGCACATGAGTGCAAATCCAAAGAGAAAAAACTATATGGACAAGTACTGTCCTACATGCAAGATGAATGGGCATACACATAAGGAATGCTGGAAAAAGAACAACAAGGCATGGACTCCAAAGGAAACTAATAAAAGCTACAAACCAACAAGAGCAGGTAACTCATATGTTTGGGACTATAACACATGGGTAAACTACACAACATGTGGAAGGTATGGTCATATTTCTACCAAATGTATGAGAAAGTGGACCAGAAGGTCAAGAGGTTGGACCAATCCAGGTATGGCATGTTTACATTGTCATAAGGTTGGACATGTGATAAAATATTGCAAAGACCGACTGACAGACACAAATGCACATCCCAATGGAAATACCATTGATGACATCAAAAGAATGAGAAACAAGATGTGGGTAAAAGCCACAAACACTGAAGGTGCTGGAACAAGCAATAAAAATGGTGACACCTCATCCAATGGATCTGGTGACATCACTACATCCAACTAGATAGCACAAGTAAGTATGGAACTGCATTATAACAAGTTTTACTATGCATCGGTTCCATTATACATAGTTCATATTGTAATATAGGCATGAAAAAAGAAGCAATATATTGTTATTTGCTAAACTATTGAAAAGCACCATCGGTTATTGGGCACAATTTGCATCAGTGAACACACACAAAAAATTTACCACTACTTATTGGAATGTATCGGTCATTACATAAGCTAAGTGTAAACCAACGGATATCGGTGAACGTTGAATCAACCAAAGCTGTCTTCGCAACCTCATCAAAAATCATCGGTGAAGTGTCCAAAACCGCTAGCTACCCTGACACTTTGCAAAGACACCGAAGATGTTATGAATGTTTTTACTGACAAAAGAAGTCTTCATAAACCAACAAGTTGGTAAGCATTAATGACAACTTAGGGAAAAAAAGGTATAAAAGCTCGATGGGTAAACTCATTTTTGCACCTGCATTTTTTGACCAGAGCAAAGAAGACCATAGCGATTTAAGAGAAAAATTAGAAAGTGACCAAGTATAAATCAAATTGACATGAAGCATTCACATTCACAGGCAATCACAGAGAATCAGTAAGTAAATACACTCACTAACCGCACTAGTTTATTTATGAAAAGCCCTAAATTACAAACAAGATGGCATCAACTTCTAGAGTAGAGAAAATTACGGATGATAAGAAGAAATCCTTCAATCTTGTCAGCAGAGGAGCGTGTGTTGAACCTAAATACAAGTTACACCCTGAAATAGCTTCACAACCTGATGATTTCAGAGCATTCTCCCGAATCCCACCTAGGGTTTTACTGGTAGAGGACGTAAGATCCTATATTCACTGTAAGATCTCAAAAATAGGAGATCTAGACCTAGATAATGCCTATAGGGAACTATGTGATGATGCTGGAAAGCTCAAAGAAGAGCACAAACACTTGGAAGTAAAGGGACTCACAAATGCACTGCATTTTCCCAAGGTCTTCAAGACAGAATGGATTAAAAATTTTCTTAGCAAAACTCACAACAAGAATCTATGGCTAAACAAGCCTAAGGAAATAACAAAGGATGTTATTCATGCAGTTACTGGTTATCCTACAATTGATAAACCACAGGCTCACAAGCACCCATCTCTAGTAGAAGTGGAAAAACTGACTGGTGCAAAATCAGATAAATGAGCACTAAAGGTCAACACCATTACCGACGTAGAGTTGAAGTTTGGAGCATGTGTTGTTGGATACAAGATCTTCCAAGCAAGCAGAATGAACAACATATCTAGTATTGCTATGAGCACAGCATATAAGATTATCAAACAGGGGAAGAAGATGGATCTGGCAGAGATTCTATTACATCAATTTGAGGAGAACATGTGCACAATAAGGTCTTCAAGGACAAACACTTGTAAGTTTGGTTCCCTCATAATGTGCATATTCTTTTATTTTGAAGAATACTTTCCTTCCATTGGAAAAGTTACATGGGACACAAGCAGACCCATAACCATTCAAATAGGTGAATTCATAGAATCACTTGGAACAGATTTTGATAATGTGATGCATGAGTATTTCAAAACCTTAAAGGAAATGTTGCAAGCAAGAACTAGAATTCTGGAGAGTCTGATAGAGGAACACCGAGAAGAAATATGTTTCATGGTGGATACTGATTTCACATACATACAAGTAGTAGTTCCAAGGAAATCATGGCTTTCAAAATTGGAATATGAAATCAAAATAGGATTAGAAAATGAATGCATTCAGGCACTGTTAAATAAACCCATAGACAACAAGCAATTAAGATTTGGTACCTTTGAGGAGGCCAAACTGAAGATTAAAACAAATCTTGTTGTAAAGAAGGTTGTAAAATAGTCAAAAAGGATGGTAAAGAATTTGAAAAATAACTTGAATATAACTTCTGAAGGAGAAGAAGGAGAAGGTTAAAAGGAACAACAGGGTAAGGAGGAACTCACTGAGGACCAACTTCCCATCGGTGATACAGCAAAGCCAAATGAATTAGAGGAAGAGAAGTCCGATTCACCACCTCCTCCTCCACCAAAGAAGTCAAGAACAAGAAGTCAAATAGCACAGGATGCAACTCCTTCTCCCATGGTAAAAGGAAAGGTGTATAAGAAGAAAACTAACACACCAAAAGGAAAACAAACAGTCAGGGCACCTGCCAAAAGGAGGAAATTTGTTTAGACAAATGAGGACTTAGAGGACTCAACAATGGATGAACCTGACACTATGAAACAAGCAAAGGAAATAGAAAAGGTTACATCACCGACTGAAGACATTGATGAAATATGTAAGTATATTTATGAAGCTGCATCTGTTGGACATCCCAAGATTAGGAAATGGTTAAGATGGGATACAATAGAACAAAATAAGATTGAAGATGCACTTATTACTAAGATGTGCAGACACTATTATGTCCCACTGCAATTCACTACACGTGATGTTCCACAAGAACTATTGGATAGAATATCTTCTAGATTCAATTTTGTACTCCATGAGGAGAAGAGGATAAGAGAAAGATTACTGGTCTCTCTTATGCCTCCTGAATCAATGAGAGAAGAAATCAATGAAATCATGGATAAATATGCAAAAATCTTCTCACCCAAATTGAGAGCTTATAAATTTCTTAAAGAGAAACTTATAGAGATAGAACAAGAAACTCATAAAATATGGAGTGAGATACTCAACCCTTATGAGGAAAGCAGACATGAGAAGGAAACCATCACTAAAATAGATAACTCAACAGTTGGGTTAGACAGTGAAAATGTACAAATCACAGACCAAAAATAGACTGACATTATAGATGAAGACTGGCCAAAAGACAGTGAAGATGATCAAGTACTAGCAAGCCCCATCTACATTAGCTTAGAGGATGAAGAAGTTACCAAAGAAGAATTGTCAATAAAAGGTAACTTGGATGTTGATATAAATGATGAATCATGGTTAGACAACATTGTCAACGCCACTACAGGACAAGACCCTACAGTAGAAGTTCAAAAAGATGAAGACATCAATGCTGCAAAGGGAAATACCGAAAAATGGGATACAACTATTGACAATGCAACCGTCAATACACTGACAAAGATGAATATATTAATAGATGTTATTGATATTTAGTCAAGTCAAGATAAATCATCTCAGAAAGATGATAATATACCCAAGGATATGGGTACCGATGAAAACAAAGTTGCATCCAACACTCCCAAAGATACAGAAATGAAGGATGCAATCGATGATCAGCAAGATGTATCAAAAGATCAAAACAAAGAGGCAAAAAACAAAACTGATGATACATTGAGAAAGGTTGAAGAACAAGATAAGAATGAAGGAGTCAAGAAAAATGAAGGTATAAAAATTAAAGAAGATTCATTTGTTGATACACCCAAGGCACATAAGGAGATGTCTTCACCAAACCGGCCGGTGGACACATAATAGATACAAAAGGATGCCTCATCTTCTTGACCCTCACCCACAAATTCAACCCAATCTCATGCTTTACAGATGGTGGTACATCAATCTTCCACCCAGCCAAAGAAGAAGAAGAAGAAAATAGTAAAGAAAGACATCTTGGCTATCACACTAGATGAAATCATAGAAGTTCCAAACTGGGATATTACCACTTTGGACAGTGACAAACTTAAAGAGTTTGGAGTGCTATGTCAGAGAAAATCCATACAAAAGAAAATGATACAAGAGCATAAGGAAATAATGGCACTTGACAAAGCAAAAAAAATACTCCAACAACTTGTTCCTGAAGTGAAACTTGAAGCAAATGCAACAGTAAATGAACAAATTGTTGTTCTTACCGATGCTATCACAGAGCAAGGTATAGATGCAGAGCAAGCTATGGAAGAACAAGCAGAAAAGAAGTATCAATACAAATTAATTGACAAAATCAGCTAAGAAGTGGCATTGAACAATGTAAATCTCTCTGAACTCACAGATGAATTAGAGCCAATGATTGCTGAAGCAATCACCTTAGTTCAAAAGATGTGCACACTTGAGAAATTTACAAAGGAAAATAGTGACAAACTAGCAGAGATAGATCATAATGTCACAACCAGTGCACAAAGCCTAACCTCACATGCCGACAGCATAAAGGAACATCATGACAAGGTCATAGAGGCTAACAGGCTAAGACACGAAATATGGGATACTGAAACTCAACTCAGAGGAGAGATTACCGAGCTATAGGCACACATTCTGCCTAATCTAAATATTTTGTAGCAGCATATTTATGATGCAAGAAATCTTATTGCAACCCCCGAGATGTCTGTAGTAGACAACATCTATGATAAACATGTAAGGATTTCACAGGAGCACATGGCTCTAGAAATGCTAAAGGAGAAATGGGAAAAGATGATGCAGGAGATCAAGTCCTCACATTCCCACCTTTTTGACACGCTATAAGTACCTTTGCCTTTAGAATCAAGAAAGGAGAAAAGAAAATTTATATAGTTATGTACAAGATATATATAAACAAAAAAAAAAGTACATAAGGATATGTATACATACTTGCACTTACCGGCATATACATAAGGGGAGTCATTCAAATGACCAAGGAAGGAGTATACACAGGTGTACATACTAATACACTCAGTATGTTGCACATATCATATTTTTGATACTAATGTCAAAGGGGGAGATTGATGACATTAATTTTTCCATTAGTACACTTAGTGAAAAAATTTGACAAAGATCATTGGCAGACTACAGAGATCACCAGTGGACTACAAGAATTAATGGCAAACAACAAGCATACCTGATAGAACACAAAGGTCATGAAAAATGCTAAGTATGGAATTGACAAGCATCACCGGTGACTACAAGCATCACTGGTGACATAGTTATAGAACAAACCCAACAGGAACAAAAAAGGCATACCTGATGACCAGTTTAAGAAAGGAACACCAACAACCAAGAAAACTGACCGTCAGAACCGACAGTCGGTTAGAGAACCCGCAAATTGTGGATCTGAGTTTTACATGTTAGATAAAGCTTTGTAATTCTATTTATAGAGTTTTACTTTGTTTTAATTCATAACTTGAGGTTCAAGAAAGCTTTATGTAAATTTTTTAAAGCATCCTAACGGATCTAAAACATATCTAACTAAAGATCAAGGTCAAGTTGTAAACCTTGGATCTAGAGTTAACTTTCAAAGCGTGAATCAAGAATTGAGCCTAAATCTAGTATAAATAGATGTTCAAATCAATTGTGAAAAGGGAATTCATTGTTGTTGATAGCCACAAAGAGCACCTAAGGAGTAGAAGGCAGAATTCATGCAAAGTTTAGAAAAATATCATATCAGTTGTCAAGAACACACAGAGGCTACCAATGAGCAGATAAAGGTATTATTCAATCATGGAAGGATGATTACTTATATGTATGAAGCTTAATTGGATCTATTATCAGCAATTGAAGATTGCATACATCATCAGATCAAATACTTATGTAGTTGCATTCTAACAAGTGCATCGCATCTAAAATCCTTTTGTAGAAGGTGAACTTAACCATTCTTTACAAATCTCTTAACAGAGTGCACACTTAATAGTGTTGCTAAAGCTTCAAATGAAGTAGATCTTAATAGGTTTCCACTGTAATACTTCTAACAGGGTAGGTCATTAGAAGTGACCAATTGTAAGCCTTAACCAGCCCCTTCTTATCTACAGATAGTGAAGTCTTGTGGGTAACAATCCCCATAGTAGTTTTTACTTCCTAAAAAGAGTTTTCTGCGATATCATATCTTGTGTTATGTGTTATCTATTTTCATGAATGTTTCTGTTATGATTACATACTAAAGAATTTATGAGATGATTTCATATGCATAAAGAAAGATGAACAGTTAGATAAGATAATTTACAAACTAATGATTAAGGGTTAATGGGCTAACCAAGAAAAGTTTTAGAAGTACTGATTCACCCTTCCCCTCTTAGTACATCATTTCAATATAATTCCAACATTCACCTGCATTGGGTTTCCCCGTAATCATATTTGGTGTTATGAGTTGTGTATTTTTATCTTACTTGCATTGATATTCAGTTCAGTACTTAAGCATTAAAGTTAAGATTCAAGATGAGAAGAAACATTATTAATAGATAGATCACTAATTCACCCCCCCCTCTCAGTGATCCTAATCCTAGCAATTTAATGTAATCCCCTTTCACAAGAAAAACAAATACTTTGGATATCATTCTTTATTTCTATGGCTGTGACCATTGGTGCTACTACGCCTTATCTTGAAGTACTTCACCATTAAGCTGCTAGTTGAGGAAGCTGAGAAGAAGCTTATTCACTTCCTTAGGGAATTGATCTTGCACAAAATGGCTTCCTTCTGTGAAAAAATTGACCTCCAGATTGGGCACTTACAACTCCTGAGTTGCCCTGGAATTGGGTCTCCTAGCAAGTTGTTACACATTACGAGGTGTGTCAAATTTTAGGCAATTGAAATTGCAGAAGGTATGGTTCCTCTCAAGTAGTTATTTCCCATGCTTAATCTAAACAAATTTTTTAAGAAATTTTGAGGTATCTCTCCAGAAAGATTATTGAAGGAAAGGTCTAGATCCTCCAGACTACTTAATGATAACAATTAGGGAGGAATGAATCCAATCAATTTGTTGATGTGGACATCAAGGACACGCAAATTTCTCAAAGAATACAATTTGGAAGGAATAAAACCTTTTTATTATTTTTTACTGAGATCAAGGACTTGCAGATTGCTCATGGAACTCAATTGCGGTGGAATAATTCATGTTAGTCAATTGCCACTACGATTCAGGCCTCGTGGATTGCTTAAAGAATAAAATTCTTGTGTAGTAAACACAATTAATTGACAATGGTAGCTTGAACAGAAAGCTAGTTATGAATAGAGATTATTTTGGACTTGAGAGACAAATATGAAGTTTGTTAGTAAATGCATATAAAATTTATTACGCACCTTGTTTTGACCGCCCGTGCTTCATCCCATCCAGGGCATTGATAATATTTTTATTCTGATCATATTTTAAAACATATTCAAACCGTAGCAGATAGTTCACACGTCACCTCTACATGCAAAACACCTGTTTGTTGCATGATAATCTATCAACTTTGCCCTAAGCTTGAATACCCCACTCTAATTATTTATTCATGCATTCTTTTTTATTGAAAATTGGATGCCTCTCCACCATCCAATAAAAAACTGCTACAATTAATATTTTACTATTTTACCAGGTTTTTGAAATGTTTTGAAAATTCTAAAATTTATAGGGATTTGTTTGGAAGCTGTCATTCGTACTCCTATTTTCTCGTCATTAATGTTTTGCATGACAATATAGTTAAAAAAATTTGAAGCCCTTCAATAATTCAAGGAATCCCAGCTAGCCACGCTACATTGGATGGGTCGATTGGTGACATCCATGTGAGGAAAAATAATAGATTATCTATATATCTCTCAGTTCTCAAATTCTTTTGCAAAAGAGTCCAGGAAGGTCAATTAATAGTCCTAGGAGGAAAAAACCCTAAAATTTCCCATTACTTTCAAATCCATAGCCACCCAAACAGAGAAAGAAGGTTTATTAATGGAAGAGGAGCATGTGATGAATATTGTGGTTGTCAAGAGAGTATGCGAGCGATTATTGAGATTTTTGATGGTACATTTTAAAGTCTAGTGGTTCAATTATATATTATACAACTATTAGATTGAATATTGTTGTTATAGTAAATTATTTTGTCTGTTTATAATATATTCACATGAAAACTATTCACGAGAAGGGAAAAAATGCTCCCTTATATAAAAGGTAAAACGAACTTTAGCATTCATGATGTCAATGTTAGTCCAATTAATTAGAAATATTCATTCTTAAGAGATAATGCCACGGGCCACAGTAAATGTCCTCATTTGTTAGTCTCATCTAATGACGTTGGTCTAATTTTTCTACCCTTTCACACCATGTAATTTAATAAAAATAGCATTTTATGATACAAAATTGTTTTAAAGAGAGATTTATTTCTTAATTAATAGGTTTAGGCTTATAAATCTGCAATATTGATTCATTTTGTCCATCAGTCTGATTATAAGTTTTATTTCTATAAATTTATGGTAAATTCATTTTTTTCCTTCTGGTTTGTTGTTGTTAGCGTTGTAGAAATTGTTTCCTATCACTTTTGTTTATGGAAAATTGGGGTAATAGGGATTTTATTTGATGTCTTTGTTGTAATTATTTAAAAATCATATTTATCAGATGTTTTCAACTTATTACAAATATTGTGTATGGAATTAATTCTGTATGTATTTATGAACTTAGATAAAAAAAAATGTTTATGAACTTAATATATGTATTTAATGAATCTAGATGAAAAAAACATAGAGTTATTTTTCACTAGAAGAAGTGATTTTATTCAAAACCAACAATAAATTACAAATTATACATAAAACTAATCAGCAATACAAAGTCATTTTAATACTATATGAACTATGGATCTTAGCTTATGTTCAGACTAATATTTAATAATTATTATCATTTTTATTAACCTAAACAATTTTGTGCAGAAATAATCTTCTCTACACGTCCTTAACCCAAGAAATTGTTTAATTATTTAGTGGATTTTAAGTTGTATTTTTAACATATATTTCATAGCGTAATAAAATTTAGCTTGTATGTGTAAAGGAAAGTGTGAAAAATATATTTTATAATCTCTTTTATAAGTTTTGTTGCAGCCAAACAAATATTCTTATTTTAAATTTTTTAACTTACTACATTAGGCTTGAATCTATTTTTCCTAAATTTATGTCATGTTTAAGTCTAAGATCGCGCTTAGAGTTTGAATTATTATCTTGTATAGGATTAAGTTTAGAGGTTACCATAACATTAATTATTTGGATTAAGGTTTATATTATGGTCGTTATAATTATGAGTAAAGACTAAGATTAATATTTAGGGTTACTGTTAGGATAAGAGTTTAGATTTAAACCATGGTTAGGGTTAGGACTTATGATGTTGTTTAAAATTGCAATTTAATGTTTGGGATAGAGATTGTGTTAGGGTTGGAGTTAGGGTTGTGAATAGGCTTAGGGTTACGATTATGATTAGGATAAGGGGTTACATCATTGTTAGTCTAATGGCTAGAATTAGGATGTAACTTAAGTTGAAGATTATGACTGAGGGTAGATAGAGGTGTTGGAAATGAATTGAGTAACTGAGAGGGGAGGGGTGAATCAGTTACCACAAAAAAAAATCTTGTTCCTTAGATGTATTAATCAAACTTATCACTATTGCTCGGTTAACACAGATATTCTATTGTCACTCGGTTAACATAGCAAATCTTAAGATATTAACTATGATTATCCTTTAGTAATTAATTTTAGAAACATAAACCAAAAAGAAAATAAAATGTACACAGATAACACCAAGATTTAACATGGAAACCCAATATGGGAAAAACCATCAATTGCAACTAGTTACCATTTTCACTCTTTTGAAGTGAGCTTTGTTAGGAGCCAACCCTGTTAAAGGTTACAATATACACTGTTATATGTGACCCTGCTAGAGGATTTAATCACCCTATAAGGAGTGGCCTTGTTACAAGTCTTCAAACACTTCAATGCAGAAATGTCACCTTGTGTGAGGATTTACAAAAGTTTGTTAAGAGATTTGGATCAATGCTATAATTGTTAGAGAGTAACAATGGATTAACTTGTTTGACGAAGTAACTGTCTTTGCTGATTCGAATCTCTATTCTGGTTTTATAAATGGATCCTTACTGATTAAATATTCTATTGTAGCTCTGTCTAGATATTTTGTCCTTAATCAGAATCCCATCAGATTTTGCCTTCACTCTTCATATCAAATAAATATCTTCACTTCTTCTCATACACATTCAATCCAATACTTGACCTAGTATATGTATATATATACATATATACATATATACATATATACATATATATATATATATATATATATATATANATATCTTCACTTCTTCTCATACACATTCAATCCAATACTTGACCTAGTATATGTATATATATACATATATACATATATACATATATACATATATATATATATATATATATATATATGATAGGCCTTGTCAAGTTAGCTTGAATAACCTTCCAGATAAATAATAAAACTCATGTTAGTCAACTGCATATAACCCTTTAAACATAAAAAAGTAAGTTGTTGTTAGTCGATTGACACCAACTGTTTAACTTGGTCAATATTGAAATCCTTCAACTCCCGACCAACATTGTAATACCCGACCAATACTGTAATGCCCGAGTGAACTTGGTTAGAACTGAAAATCACTTTGGTCTTCTTCAATGCCTGAGAGAACATGGCATACATTGTTTGTGCTTGGATAGGATTAGAAATTTGTGTAAACATCACTACATGTGTGTAAAAATCAATGACAATATACAATTGCATAATTGTCATCAATAATCTCCCTCTTTGGCATTGATGGAAACACATGTAATAGTACAAATAATTATAGAGAAACACACAAAAGAATAAATTTTATTAATATCCTTAGCTTCATTCTGATTCTCATCCAAAAAATCCTTCTATCTTCACAATCACTGAAATACAAATTTCTCCCTCTTACATCAATCTTTATTTCTAATAAAATTTCTCCCTCTGTTATCAATAATTTCTTTTGGCATTACATCAATAAACGCTCCCTCTTTGACAACCAATTCCAAAGGCACCAAATGATATATATATCCAATGAAGTTGTAATGTACCTATTTATACTGATTCATATGCAATAAGCTCTGAATATCTGCATCAACATGTTAAATCTATTCTATACCTTGGTTGATGCATCACTAATCTATCCATTAGTGAGCCTCAATTAGGGGAATCACCCCTAGCTTTCCTCTAAGATACAAGAATGCATCCTTAGGTAATGGTTTTGTGAATATGTCTGCAATTTGTTCTTTAGTATTCGCATATTCCAACCTTACTTCCTTGTCTTGAACCAATTATCTCAAGAAATGATACTTTATTGCAATATGTTTAGTCTTAGTATGCATCACATGGTTCTTTGAAATGTTAATTGTACTAGTGTTGTCACAGTAGAAAATGACTGGTTCTTTGATTTCTTCCTTCATACCTGACAACAGTTGTTTGAACCATATGATATTTGAACAATTCACTACTACAACAACATACTCTGCTTCTACTATAGATTGAGAGATGCAATTTTGTTTCTTGCTAGTATAGGAGACTAATCGCTTTCCAAGAAATAATGCTCTACCACTTGTTCTTTTTCTTTCATCAACACTTCCTTCCCAATCAGCATCAGTAAAAGTCTTCAAATTAAAGTTTCCTCCTTTCTTATACCATTATCCATACTCTTCAGTACCCTTAAGATATCTCATAATCCTTTTGATAGCCATCAAATGATTCTCTCTAGGATTAGCTGAAAACCTTGCAACAATACCAACTACTAATGAAATATCAGGTCTAGTATGAACAACATATTGAAGTTTACCAATCATGGATCATCATCCTTAGACAACTTATGTCTAGTAGGCATGGGTGTTCCAACTGGTCTGGAGTCTTCCATTCCAAATTTCTTCAGTATCTCTTTGATGTATTTAGACTGAGTAATGTAGATACCATCCTTCATTTGATAAACTTGTAAGCCAACAAAGAATTTGATTTCCCCAAACATGGACATCTCAAATTCCTTACTCATAGCTTTGGAGAATGCTTTGCATAAATCATCATATCTAGTTTAAACAATATATCATCAACAAATATTTCCGCTAATAGTATCTTGTTCTGAGGTCCTTTGATATACAAGCTACTATTATCATTAGTTCTCTGAAATCCAATACTTACTAGGTAACCATGCAATCTTTCATACCAGGCTCTAGGAGCTTGCTTTAGTCCATACAAGGCTTTGTGTAGCTTGCAAACCATATTCCTTTTGTTATGATCAAAAAAACCTTTAGGTTTCTCAATATAGACTTCTTCTTCTATAATTCCATTCAAGAATGCAGATTTTACATCCATTTGATATACCTTGTATTCTTTGTGAACATCATATGCCAGAAGAGTCCTGACTCCTTCAAGTCTTGCAACAGGAGAAAAACTTTCTCCATAGTCAATACCCTCTTCTTGAGCATGTCATTTACATACTAATCTTGCTTTGTTTCTAGAAACTTCACCCTTTTCATTCATCTTGTTTCTTAAAACCCACTTAGTATCAATCACATTCTTTTCTTTTGGTCTAGGTACAAGAGTCCAAGTTTTGTTCTTTTCTATCTACTCAATTTCTTCAATCATGGCTTCCATTTAGCTTTCATCATTCAATGCATCTTTAATAGATCTAGGTTCAATTTCACTAAGAAAGCATGTACCTCTAAATTTTTTCCTTGTCATTATACCTTCTGTCTAATCTCCAATAATTTTCTCAAGTGCATGATGCCTTCTAAAATATTTGGCAAGTACAGGATCCTTCCTTCTTGTTTCTGGACTTGATCCACTTGGTTCACCATGTTCAAAAGTTTTGTTCTTCTCTTTTGTCTGATACTTGAGTTCCACTTTCTAAGACTTGGGAACCTCTTTCTGAGACTCGGTTGCCTCTATCTGAGACTCGGTTCCCTCTATCTGTGACTTGGTTTCCTCTACTAGAAGCTCAGGTTGCATAGGCTACAACTCGGGTTGAACTGTTTGAGTTTGTGCAGATGAATTCAATGGTTGACAGGGATGCTATCCAATCACCATTTCTTGTGTCTTAGGTATAGTAACAGGTTAATAATACACAAAGTTCCTGTAATCCTCAGGCTCTTTACCATTCTATTCTTTGCATCTTTCTACAAACTCATAAATCCTCACATGTACACTTTCTATGACTTTATGAGTAGAAAGATTCAAACATTTATATGCTTTTCTTTTATAGGATTAGCCTAGGAATATATCGTCATCACCTTTTACATCAAATTTTCCATTTCTTGCTTCCTTCATGATGAAGGGTGCTCCCCTTAATGCCACAAACACATAACAGAAACAGAGAAACAACAGCAATTTGCAAGAACAGAAAATGGGCTTCTTATTATCTCCACAAATGTGGAATTAGAAACTTTCAGAATTACAATATGCAAAGCCACATGGGCATTTCCCTTACAATATTCTGTAGGACAAGCCTCGAATTATTACTCAGATCCACCCAGAACTACCCTAGACAACACTATGGGCCTTCTTTATATAGGCAATTTCCACCACCCGAGAAGGTTCCATAAATCTAGCCATTAAGGCCGACTACCCTTAGCATTTAATT
The DNA here is from genome assembly GCA_018584345.1 of Thuja plicata. Lineage (NCBI taxonomy): Eukaryota > Viridiplantae > Streptophyta > Pinopsida > Cupressales > Cupressaceae > Thuja > Thuja plicata. Next base: position 167,859 of record MU215832.1, read on the forward strand.
ATTTTTCACTTTTATTACAAAAGGG
>MU215832.1:178182-190323 GCA_018584345.1 Thuja plicata
ATTCAGCGCTCTGTCCACACACTGAAGAATAACCACACTCTGATAAACTCCACCTAAGGTCCTATTTTAAACTGCCTCACATTCGGCGCTCTGTCCACACACTCAGGAACAAATATGCTCTGATACCACCCAAGGTCCTAGTGTAAACTGCCTCACATTCGGCGCTCTATCCACACACTCAGGAACAACTATGCTCTGATACCATCTGATAAAGGGAAAGGCAGGAGAATCTCCAATGGAGATGTCCTAGCACCCAACCAATAACCACACAATGGAATATAAATAACAACATAGAGATTTATATCCACACATTGCAAATACTCATAATAGAATCATTATATTTTCATCCAACATGCCCGGCTGTAAGGCCTTCCGGGTAATGGCCAAATACAATGCAATTACAATAGAAACTCTATAAGATCTTGCAAGATCCAAATGAAACCCTAGCTAGCCCAAATCCACACACTAGTAGGAACACCCAAGGAAGATCTAAACTTGTGCTCGCAAGCCCACCAAACAATCTCCTTGTTTCCCAAGCCGCAGCCACTAGCTCTTCTCAAAACTTGCTCCTCTACCTCTTCCTCTTCTCTAGGATGAATTAATGATCCTAGCTAGTCCAGATCTACACACTGGTAAGAGCCCCCAAGGAAGATCTAAACATGTGCTCGCAAGTCCACCAAGCAATCCCCTTGTCCCCCAAGTCGTAGCCACTAGCTCTTCTCAAAACTCGCTCCTCTACCTCTTCCTCTTCTCTAGGATGAATGAATAATGACCAAAGACTTCCCCCACAACCCCTAATTATACCAATCTAAGCCACAGGTCAGCCTTGAACATGAATAAAATACAAACACATAAATTAAATGCCACAAGTCGGCCAACAACAATAATTAAATGCCCAAAATTGATGTCTTAGTAAAATTGTGATATCTCCTAGCTCCGGATGAACTAGGACTCATGCTTCGAATCATAGGTAGAAATCTAGGCCCTCTTCAATCCTTGAAATTTTCATCCTCTAAATCTTTGTGGAAAATTAATTATACGGCCTGTAATAGGCACCAAATTCCTAAGCAAGGCCGAGCTCCTCCCAGTCCATGCCAAGCAACCAAGACCATGCCAAGTTCCATTAAATACATCAAAACCAATTACCCAAGACCCAAGTAGGTTTATCCAACTATACCAAACCCCTCACACATGAAAATAATTCCACACAACTCCATGAAATCTCCCAAACATGCAGGATAGCCAACTACCCTGGGATGCTCCTGCATCATTGTTGGAAATGAGTTAAGTAACTGAGAGGGGAGGGGTGAATCAATTACCACAAAAAAAATCCTATCCCTTAGATGTCTTAATCAAATTTATCACCATTTCTTAGTTAACACATATATTCTACTTTCACTTGGTTAACATAGAAAATATTAAGATATTAACTATGATTATCCTTTAGTAATTAATTGCAAAAACATAAACCATAAAGAAAATAAATTGTACATAGATAACACCAAGATTTAACGTGGAAACCCAATATGGGAAAAACTACCAATTGCAACTAGTTACTATTTTTCACTCTTCTAAAGTGAGCCCTGTTAGGAGCCAACACTGCTAAAGGTTACAATACACACTGTTAGGTGTGACCCTAATAGAGGATTTAATCACCCTATAAGGAGTGTCCTTGTTAGAGGTCTTCAAACACTTCAATGTAGAAATGTCACCTTGTGAGAGGACTTACAAAAGACTGTTAAGTCTACTCTGTTAAGAGATCTGGATCACTGCTACAATTGTTAGAGAGTAACAATGGATTGACCTATTTGATGAAGCAACTATCTTTGTTGATTCAAATATTTGTTCTAGTTTTATAACTGGATCCTTACTGATCAAATATTCTATTACAACTTTGTCTGGATATTCTGTCCTTAATCAGAATCCCATCTGATTTTGCCTTCACTCTTCATATCAAAATAATATCTTCACTTCTTCTCATACACATTCAATTTAAAACTTGACCTAGTATATATATGATAGGCCCTGTCAAGTCAGCTTGAATAACCTTCCAAATAAATAATAAAACTCATGTCAATCGGCTGCATATAGTCATTTAAACATAAAATGTAAGTTGTTTTTAGTCAGCTGACACTAGCTCTTTAACTCAGGCAACACTGAAATCCTTCAATGCCCGACCAACACTGTAATGCCTGACCAATACTGTAATGCCCGAGTGAACTCGGTTAGAAATGAAAATCACTTTGGTCTTCTTCAATGCCTGAGAGAACATGGCATACATTGTCTGTGCTCGGATAGGATTAGACATTTTTGTAAACATCACTACATTTGTGTAAACATCAATGACAATACATAATTGTATAATTGTCATCAACAATAGGAATGTGATTAATTTCTTTGCTAAAGTAAGTGTTTCTATTATGGTTAGGGTTAGAATAATCATTACGATTTAAGTCAAGATTATGGTCAGGGTTGTTTACAACTTAAGTTATGGTCTTGTTTAGGATTAGAATTATAGCTTCCACCTTGATGCTTGCGATAAGGATTAAGATTAAGGTTTATGGCAATACAACATTTATTATCTTAGATTTTTAAACATAAATTACACTCAATTTTTTCCCCTAAATCTAAGATGTTGGTTCGGGAATGACTAATAGAATAATCATTATAATAATCTCTAATATAAAATTAAATCTAAGAGTTTTATCACCCATTATCCCTTCTGCAAATTAAGATCATATTTAAATGCTTGTTTGGTATGATTATTTAAAACACTTTTAAATGCAAGGGAAAACTTTTCCCCACCACGCTTATTCTTAGAATTACAACTTATACCATATTTACATTCATTTCTCTCAGGAAAAGACAACAAACATGAATAATCATGAAATCATTGAATTTATTAGTGGAGACACAACAAAGAATGTTAGTAGCCCCTCAACTCCAATTATAGTAGCCAAGATACTACGAGAATCGCGTTGCTCAATGAATCAACCAACAAATCTTGCAACCAATGTTCAGCCTCTGTCTACGGTTTTGACAACCAATTGTCATGATATTGTGCTAAACATAAAATTTTAATCCCAATTGCCACTTGTCCAGGAAAAAGACATCAATACACTTAAATATAGTTGTACCGAGTTGGAGAACTTCTATACCTTCATGAAAGAGATGTATTGTGATTGATATTACACAAGTGGTGCAACACCCTCTATAGTTGAGGCATAAGAGACGTACTTGAACACAGGAGAATTAGAGAGCTACAGGAGAATTACTGAAGGTAGCTACATTTCAAGGGCCCTCTATTGATTTATTGGGAGTACTCACAGAAGATTTCCAACTCCTACTAGCAGAGCCTGATGCTACAAAGCACATTTTGGACAATATAAATTGTCAATTTCTCTTTGAACTTACCATCAAAATGAATAATTTTGGGGTTGAATAAACACAAAGCATTATCATTACAACCCTCAAGCTTGCATAAAATTGGCACATGGATCTCATTATGCACAGTTAAATATGAAAATTTGAAATCTTCTACTAGAGTGCTATTTATGTTAGTAATAACTGAGAGGGGGGATGGGGGGTGAATCAGTGGCCTCAAATTTCAATCCATAAATCAACCCTTTGAACTTATAACCACAAATTATATTTCGAGTTATTATGTCCCTACAAGATGCATGCCATGAAATACTAATAATTATTAACTGTCTGTCAGTTTTGTTTGTTAATCCTTATTCTTTCTTGATTACCGATAAATAGTATAACTATTTACCAAAACTCAGTAAATAAGTAGAGTATACCAATCATCTAGAATAATCTGAAATGCAGAACAATAAATTAATGACTCATAAACACATAACACATAGATTTTAACATGGAAACCCTGTTAAGGGAAAAACCACTAGGACCAACACCCCAAATTTTCACTCTTCTAAAGTGAGCCCTATTAAGAGCCAACCCTATTAAATGTTACAAACACAGTGTTAAGTGTGACTTTGTTAAAGGATTTTATACATATAGGTTTTCACTTAATATCGGGCATCTATTGCTACCATCCTTGAATCATCCTCTTTCTTAGACTGTCAAAAGGTATCGGGCAAGTCCATTGCTACTTTCATGAATCAACCTTTTTGGTACTCCTTGAGATGTACCTCAATATATAGAAGACTGTTAAGTCCTGCTTGGTTAAGAGACTTGATGCTTCAATGGTTAAACTAAAACACTATGACATGTTCATATTGCAACTTGAATTGCAAATTTTTAGATCTATTTAAGTACATTACCTCTCTAACCAATGTATCAATTCAATCCTTATGCTCCACACTTTCTGCTCTGTGATCTTGTGCTCACTGTTCGTCGGTGTCTAGAATTCCTTAGCTCTTCCTTCATCTTGTTTGATCAGCATTGCATGAAGTTTTTCTTCAACATCCTCTTTCTATTCACTCCCCTTCATCCACATTGAGAATGAATTAAGATTGTCTCTTATATAGACATAATATTCATTGTTTCTTAGTTATTGATTCTTGGCATGATAAACAATCCAGCCAATTATATTTAAAGCATAAATCTTGATTTGACTCATAGATATCTTCTTGCCAATTGTACAAATCAGCTTTAAATCAATCAATTATCTTTGGTAGAATAAAACAAAGTAGACAACTAGTTAATTCTATATTTAGCTCTGCCAGCTAGATATTTTGTCATTTTCTGAACTCTCTATTTTTTCGGTCACCACTTGAGTTAGTCATCGGCGATAACTAACTGTTCTATCGGTGAGACTCCTGTTAGCTTCATGATCTTCGTCCATCAGGTAGCACTAGAATTCTGTCTGTCGGGTTACTCTGTGTCTTGTTCGTCGGTCAACACTATAACTCTGCTCCTTGGTAATGTTGTGCTTTTGCTTGTTGGGTATCATTGTGACTTTGTTCTTTTACTGTGTCCATTGACTGCACTCCGTCGGTGTATATAGTCATTAGTGAATACTTGAATTGTAAGCATTACTGATTAGCATAGCCTTGATTCATGAGTTCTTTGAAGTCTTTGGCATTATGTACATGACCATACAGATTATATCAAGTTGACATCAATGACAATACAATACATTAACTGATTTAATGCCTTGCATGATAATCAACTTAACATCTTCAAACATTCAATCAGTTACATTTCATCAATTTATATATAAAGTTTTGCATCCCCTACAATGGTAAATGTAATTTTCTATTACCGTTTCCCTCCAACAACAAAAAAATTTGTGCTTAGAATGCAAAATACTACATTTGTATGTACTATATTTACAACAACAAATAAATATATTACACATGCACCTTTTCTGGTTCCAATTATTCCAATGTTATACAATTAAATTTGTCAATAACATGTTTACTACATTTACAAGTACCCACTATAGTATTTTTCCACTCTCTTTAAAATCTTTACTCATACAATCACTTAGCATACTAGAGCATTTGATTGCCGAAGATGTGTGGAAAATAAATTAGGAAAAAAAAAATATTATCTGCATACATTTGTCCAACACTTGAGGTCAATTAATAATTCATTTATCAAGAGATGTTGTTTGTGCAACAAAGATCTGAATGGAAAAGTTTCCTCCTTCTTGTACCCCAAATGGGAACTTGGAATAGGGCACCAAAATGGTACTAAAGGCTTATGTGCATGAGTTGTAGGACATACGATATGTAGCTACTGTGGGTATGTAGCTATTGTTGGTTTCTTTCTATATGCATCTTCTTTCTATTTCTGTGGCAAAAATAATGCACGTCTGGAGACGCTCCTTATTTCATCCGACGACTCCAAGTTTACCGCGTCAAGAGATATTGAACGTGTGAAAGGAGTTCGAACAAGAAACATTTTCTATTTAATATACTAATGATTTCAACATTAATGGGTTTGAAAATGTAAGACCTGGGTTTGAAGACCCATGGCTAAACAACCAACTAAAACGTAAAATATATAAAGACAATTGAAAAAAAACTAAATGTCCCCCTCGATAAGATGTGTGTTTTAGTATGATGTTTAGATGTTGTCAGTTTGAAGTTAAAAGGCTTTTGACCTTCCAAGAAAATACAGACTATTTGACTGAATGCACTAAAGAAATGTGATCTCTCAAATTGCAATCAAATTGCATGCCCAAATTATAATTGTTGAGGAGGTGTTATAAATTTCCAAACCAATCTAAATGGTAGGGAGAACACCAAATTCTGAAAATATTACCAGCATCCTCCTTGCCCATGCAGAAGGCAATGTCTATGTAAAAGAAAAAACATACTTGATTAGACTATTTGTTTTCATTTATTAATTAATTTAAAAATCACAATATAATTGTTTTTCCATTTTTAATTTATTTAACAAAGGAAAACAAAGGTCTAATCAGATGTCATGGCTCCTGCATAGTTATTTTGTGTGCAGATTACGAGCTTTAGAAACTGATATGGGCATTTATCTATATAATTGATATGGAGTTTTGTGGGATGTACTATCCTCTGCCTTAGCACTTGTACAAAAAAAAACACATATAATACCTAGATATGTTATTTTTAATATCTTACTTTTGAATGTTGCAAAGAAATAAAATCATAAAAAAATATTACAAGCATTCATTTTTACAGATTCAGACTTGTTTTAATGATTCTACTTACAATTTTTCTACACATATTCATACCTCTAAACAACACTATTAAATAGTTTTCCTCATCTACTATTTTAGTTACAACTTATTTCATAAAATATATAAGAATCTAATTGCATAAACACTACTTTCAGGTATATCAAATCCTTTCGCTTGTGCGTATATATATAAATGGACTTACCCAATGATAAAAAACAAGACAAGCATTCTCAAAGAAATAAAAAATGAAGAATAAGGTACCATGCTACAAAGGACATCATCAACAAAATAAAAAGAGAGGCCCGCCAAAGCCTTGTTCATGCAGCAACCTCTTCTACACTACCAACATCACCTACAAGAATCCATCTAGAAGTAGATATACCACAACTACACAATACCACTCAAGTCACCCCACTAGAGTAGATATACTCTCCAAATTTTTCTCAAGAATATTGCACAGAAAGGAATCAATTCTATTCCAAATTGGATAGCCTTTCTACTATTACAACATGCAAAATTTGCATGGAAAGATATCCAAGAATTAAAACAAGACAATCAAATGAGTCAACCATTTTTTATAGATGCATATCGAAAAAGAAATGGAAATTGGTTCTCAAAATGGAATAATATGGACCCTAGTGAACAACCTCAATCTTTACAAAACCTTACTCAAATTGAAGAGATGTTGATTGCAAGAATCAACCCTATTCTTCAGGTTACTTATGCAAGAGGTGGCCAACTGAAATACAACGGGAACACAGTATGTTTTCCTCAGGACATTACCACAATAGCATCTTTCTTAGCAAGGCGAGTAGATGACTTGGACATAATTATAGTCAATGAAGAAAATATTGGGCATCAAAAATTTATAACTTTTATGTTAGTAGAAGTCATGTTTATGAAGCATTACAATACAAAATAAACAATGTCCCATTTTACAGAGATGTACAGTTGGATGAATCAACTTTGTCATCTTTGCCAAATCATTCCACTGACATTACTGACCTTTTGTACACAACCACTTCAAATGCAAATCCTACTAATAGGCCTTCTACGTCAATAAATGCAACTGATGAAGACCAAATAGAAGAAAGTATGCAAGCCACATCATTTATGCCAAACCTTCCCACTACAAGAAGAGAAATGGAAGAAGTACAATCATTGCTACACCTAGGGGGAGGCCGGGTAGTTCTAGATATATAGTGGCCATCTGTTTCTACTCTCCCATCAATGAATACACAACATAAGGCTTGTTTGCAATAGAATTTCCAGCTATGTACCCTCAAGGCAAAGCTGCATTTAAGAAATAATGTATAAAATATGTCCAACTACATGAATATGCTCATGACCTCTTACACTATCATGAAAATAGATTTGGGCAGCACCCATGATTTAGGTATTTCATACCTAATATTCTTATACGTCATCGAAGCCAAGCAACAACATCTATATTTGTTTGTAAATAGGTAGATGGTACGGTACCTACATCCATTTATGACCTGTGTCAAAGGTTGAAGGACATGCCTAATGAAAATCTTGTCGATCAACTCATGCGTTTTATCTCATCATTTTGTGGCACACAAGCATTTTGGAGTAAACAAGTAGGATAGCTTCTTGACACGATGATTCAAATAGGATTGTTAGGAACCTGTGTGTTCCTTCTATTTATTTTGTTAGTGTAGTGTTGTTGGACGCATATGCTTTGTAATTCATCTCGTTAGTATATTTTATTATCCCACATGCATAGGTAGTATTACTTTTCTAGATTGTACTTAGTATATAAGTGTATGTTGAGGCCTTTGATGGGTACCGATGAATTTATTGTATTGAGCTTTCTCAAAGGAGGTTACCCCCTCGAAGTGGCCCATGATTAATAGATTCACTTTGAGTTCTACTATTGCTCTATATTCTTTTATTTCTTGCATTTTCACCATATTGTTGGAGATTCTTCTCATCTGGTATCAAAGCACTTTCTTGGGCTAGCTAGGTGGAAATTACGTCAAAAAAAAAATTTTGTAGTGGCCTTCAGGTTCCTTTCAATTCCATTATTTCTTGTTATTGCAATACTTCTTTTCAGTTATTCAGTATTTGAGTGATTTTCCTCGAGTCAATTGTCAAATTTTTTATTTTTTTTTCCATTTTTTAGCCATAGCTTCCTTGCTTTCTTCTTGTTTCCTCTCAAAGTTCCTTAGAACCCCTGAAATACCATTCTACATACTTCCTTCGTTGATGACCCTACCCCAAATTCTACATATCAAAGCCCTAAATCCCTCATTTATCTAATTTTAGGGTTTGCCCTATCTTTTTCACTTCTCATCCAATCACCACCAAAGCGGGCCACAAGGTTCAATTCCTAATTCTGCTCCCTTGTCCCTCTTGGACCGCTCGTCTCATTCCGCCTCCCCAACCCTGAAACCCTCATTTTTATTTTTCCCTTTTCATTAGAAAGCGTCCAACCAATCGTCAAACACCCATTTACCATATGAGTTTTGCCCAAATCCAAGTTTGCCCTAACTGAAAAAGTTTCTGTTTCTCATTTTCTACCCATTTCCAAAAAAAAAAAAAAATCTGCTTTATGGTTGTTACATGTACAGGAGCAAAAATCATGGAGGAGGAACTTGCATCCCTCAAAACCAAAATTCAAGATCTGGATGACAAATTTCTCGGTCTCACTCTTCAGCATTCAGCCATGAACTGAAACCATTCTGGAGACGCTGGGTTCTCTTCTGGCAATTTTCATGGACCGAAGCTTGATTTTCCTCGCTTCGATGGTGCTGATTTGACTGGATGGATTTACAGGGTAGAGCAGTATTTCAGCTTGCATAATACTTTGGATAACAACAAAGTCCCACTTGCATCTTTTCATTTGGAACATGAAGCTCTTCAATGGTTCCATTGGTACATCAAGGCTAATGTAGACCCAACATGGACAGAATTGTGCACACTCCTTTTGGAGCTCTTTGGCCCTAGTGCTTTTGATGACTTCACAGGAGCACTCACTAAACTGCGCCAAATAGGCACTCTAAGAGAGTACCAGATAGAGTTTGAAAAATTAGCTAATCACACAGAGGGATTGTCTGATGAATTCTTCTGCGATTGTTTTGTTAGTGGTCTGAAGGATGCACTTTGATCTGAAGTAAAAAAAATTTGACCCACTACAATGATAGAAGCCCTTGGGTTGGCTAAGTTAGTAGCGGACAAGATTAGTGCTCTACAACATTCTAGATCCAATTTTGTTCCATTTAGAAATACCGGTTCTCACAACCCTCAAGTCATGCCAGCTCCCAGAACTACTCCTATCAAGCACTTGTCTGAAACAGAGATGTGGGCCAGGCGAGAAAAAGGGCTTTGTTATAATTGTGATGAGAAATGGTCCTGGGGCCACAGATGTGTTCAGTAAAAGCTCTATCTCTTGGATGTGGATTCTTCACCTGAACTGGAAGAATATGTAGATGTTCACAAAATAGTGGATGATGAGGTTGTGCCTCCACAGCCTGAACCTCCTTCGCTAGAAGCTCAACCAGAGATATCTGTCCATGCTTTGGCAGGAGTCACTACTCCACAAACCATGTGAGTCCAGGGTTTCTTCAAGAAGATCCCTCTTACTATACTCATAGATTCTGGTAGCACTCATAACTTCATTGACCCCTGAATATCCAAACAGGTTGATTGCTTTGTCCATCCCTACTCTAGCTTTGAAGTCATGATTGCTAATGGGGGCACTTTACCTTGCAAAGGGAAATGTCGCAATGTGCGTCTCTCTATTAGAGATTATAACCTGCACTTTGACATGTTTTCCTTACCCTTAGGTGGATGTGATGTGGTTTTGGGTGCCCAATGGTTACGCACTCTTGGCCCCATTCTATGGGATTTTGCTAAACTTTGGATGCAGTTTTCAACCAATGGGCAACAACACACTTTGAAAGGCTTACAGTTGGGGTCTCTCAGCATCATCAGTTCACATCGTATGGAAAAACTTCTTAAGAATAATTCACATGGTGTCATCGCTCAGCTCCATTCCATTCAGATGCAGCCATTAGTGGTCTCTAGTACTCCTGCAGATCTACAACACATTTTGGATAAGTATTCAGGTGTATTTTTTGAACCTGTGGGATTGCCCCCTTTTCACCCAAAGGACCACCATATTCAGCTCCTTCCTGGCAGTGTTCCACCCAACATCAGGCCCTACCGCTACCCATTTCATCAGAAGACCAAAACTGAGATGCTCATTCGTGACTTACTGAAGCAAGGTATTATTCATCCTAGTACCAGTTCCTTTTCTTCTCTAGTTCTGCTTGTCTGCAAAAAAGATGGGTCATGGCGACTCTGCATTGATTTTCAAGCACTTAATCATCTCACCATAAAGGATAAGTTTCCCATTCCAGTTGTTGATGAGCTTCATGATGCTCATTTTTCTCCAAGTTGGATCTTCGTTCTGGGTATCATCAAATTTGGGTTAATGAGGAGGATATACCTAAAATAGCCTTCAGCACACATGATGGTCACTATGAATTTTTATTCATGCCCTTTGGCCTCACTAATGCTCCTTCAACATTTCAGGCAGTGATGAATAAAATATTTCGGCCATACCTCCAAAAATTCATTTTGGTCTTCTTTGATGATATCCTCATATATAGCAAAACCTGGGCTGAGCATCTCCATCATCTGGAGCTTGTAATGCAACTTCTCTCTGATCATCAACTCTGTGCAAAATAGTCTAAATGTGTGTTTGGCCAGGAGGAAGTGGAGTATCTCGGGCATATTGTTGCACACCAAGGGGTTCGGGTGGATCCTACAAAAATAGATGCCATGAAAAATTGGCCGCATCCTAAAACTCTCAAGAGCCTTCGGGGATTTTTGGGGCTGACTGGATATTACCGCAAGTTTGTCAAGAATTATGGGAAGATTGCAGCACCATTGACAACTATGTTAAAAAAGGATGCTTTTACCTGGACCCACGTTGCTGAGAATGCATTTGAACAACTGAAACAAGCTATGTGCAATACACCTGTTCTCGCTATGCCAGATTTTTCCAAGCCCTTCACTATTAAGAGTGATGCTTGCGGCAATGGACTGGGTGTTGTTCTCCTTCAAGATCACCATCCTATTGCATTCACTAGCAAAGCCCTTTATGGTAAGAATCTAGCCCTATCTACTTATGAAAAAGAAATGATGGTTATTTTGCATGTTGTACAAAAGTGGTAGCCATACCTCCTAGGGAGTCATTTTTGCATCAAGATCGATCATCAAATTCTGAAATACTTCCTAGAACAACGGGTATCCTCCCTTACACAACAGAAATGGGTCAACAAACTCATGGGGTATGATTATGAGATTGCCTATAAGCTGGGTAAGGACAATATTGTGGCAGATGCTCTTTCTTGCACATTTGATGATCAAGCTTCCCTTTCAGCTATTTCTATGCCAATTCCCAATTGGTTAGCATCTGTTCAGTAGGGCTATGTCAGTGACTCTTCTTTATCTCAAATCATTCACCAGCTGGCCAATAA